>BJCO01506689.1:0-12803 GCA_018326465.1 Flaveria floridana | reverse complement strand
GAACATTGTGCACGAAGCTGATGCTGGACCTGTGGTGATCAACCACGAACATTGTGCACGAAGCTGATCCAGTCACCTGGGGTAAGCAGCAAGGATCCCATACATATGGTCTATCACAAAGATTGGACCCCAATGTGCATCCTTCGGGGTAGCTAACCCGCACACCGTTGAGCTAACACCTGCCAGGGGTGTGCACCTCCATACATTTGCTTGCAAGCCTTTCTCTTACGTTCTGTTGTTCATTCATTAATGTATGTATTCATCATCATATTTTTCATTCATTCATTCATTAATACATACATTCATCATCATGTTCCTCTTTCGTTCATTTGTTAATGCATGCATTCATTCGTTACGTTCCTCTCTCATTATCTTTCACTTTACATTACGTAATACTTTTCGTTTCATTCGTTAAGCATAACACGTAAGGTTCGGAAGGACAAACACATATCAAAACAAGGTACATCGACATTTACAAATCATGAGTCATTACCATCATATAAGGCAACATCATACTTATCATATTTACGTCCTACATACCCATCTCAAGTCGGTGACAGAAGAAATACGTCCTACATACCCATATTTACGTCCTACATACCCATATTTACGTCCTACATACCCATATTTACGTCCTACATACCCATATTTACGTCCTACATACCCATCATATAAGGCAACATCATACTTATCATATTTACAAATCAAGGAGCGTTTAAGAGCAGCTAGAGACCGTCAGAAGAAATACGCTGACAGAAGATGAAAACCTTTAGAATTTCAATTCGGTGATAGAGTAATGCTAAAAGTAGCACCATGGAAGGGAACCGTGAGGTTTGGAAAGAAGGGAAAGCTAAGCCCAAGATACATAGGACCATTAGAAATACTGGCAAGAATTGGCCCCGTGGCGTATCAATTAAAGCTACCTCGAGAGTTGAGTTTCACACATGAGACCTTCCATATGCAAACTAGAATTTACCATCTAAAATACTACACTAGAATTTACCATCTAAAATACTACACTACACTACAAAAATACACCACTTAATAATCATTTTACAATAAAAATTTAAAACAAAAACTCTCCACTACAAGACAAGCTTCAGCCGCCCCCTCTCCACCTATCCTCTCCTCTCTTCTCCACTAAACACCACCACTTCAATCCTCCACTCCCCTTACATGCAAATCCCATTTCAAACTACACACACACACACCCTCACACCCTCTTCTCTCCCTCTTGGTTTCTCTCTAAAAGAAACACACACACACCCACGGTTCCATCACCATTTCAGCCATAACATTCGAAGAACACCATCAAACATCATCGGCCAAGCTTCAAACTAGCAAGAAATTGCTATCTTGAGATCTTCTGATAAACGGTTCCTTTAAGTTCGACTTCTCCAGCCTTTTTTCGAGATCTCCAGATCATTTTGTCCCTCTACACTCTCCAAATCGTGAATCACATAAAGAGTAAGGTTCATCTCACCCGAGACAAGCTATGTCATGTGTTATTCTTTCTTTAATCTACCAAAAACCTTACTATCTTTGTTCTTACAGAAACTTGCTGCTACAACCTTGTTCTTGAGAAGCTTTGAACATCCTTGAAGGTATCTCATTTGTTATGTTGGTTATTCTATGGGTGGAACACAAGTTACACCAAGAAAACCCTCTTCTTGGGTGACTTTTACGTCATCTAACCCTTATGCCTTGTAACCTCCGAACCCAAGCTTGTAACCTGCTAATAAGTTGTTTATAAAACTCTTAATAACCTTTTTTGAAAGTGTCTAAATGGTTTGGTAATGTTTAAGAATGATCCGTAAGGTTTTACACATGTGTAATGGGTTTAAAGGGTGAAAACATACAACTACAATCTTATTTCATGGTTGCATGTTAAATCCGTATGTTAGCGCTATTTTTCAGTAATTTTGAGTTATTAGTTGTGTATGAGGTGATGTCCAAGGCTGAAAACTAATAAAAGTAAGGATTGTAAGCATTTTGAACATATTCGAGGACCCGAAATGTGGTAAAACGACCATAAAAGTAAAAGAAATTAGAGTATAACCATATTGAAAAGAATTCTAGGCTCTAAAAGGGTTAAAAAAGTGATTTAAGTCAGATTTGTTGAACACATGGTAAAAAATGTTACAAATGGAATTTTTAGTTAAAAACAGGTATTAACCGGGTAACGTTTGAAGAAAAATCTTGGAAATAAAGGTATGAACCTAAAATCCATGGAAACATATTATTTCAGTAATATAGGAACTATAAAACTTAATGATTTTGAAAAATTGGTCAAACATGTTTTTTTAAGACGGTCAATTTCGGGTAAAACGCGTTTTAACGGGTAAAAACTAAAAACGAGGCTTTCAATTAAAAGAGGCTTAATAATATATTCTCAACAGATTATAAAAATTATTATAAGTCCTTAAAATAATATTTAAAGTTCTAAAGTCTTAAAACCGTAATATTTATTACATAACTGTTAAAAACTTTCGGTTTTACAGTAACCGGTAACGTAAAACATAAGTATAATAGACCCGAATCTAAATTCTGAGAAATTTGGAATTTAACTTATTTAAGATGTATTAGTTAACCCCAAAAATCTATTATTTGTCCATTAAAGTCAATAAATGGAAAAAAGCACACTTTGGGGTAGAAAATGTAAATTCTGAAACTTGAAGGGCTAAACTGTAAATTCTGCCAAAACTCTATAAATTGACCCTATGGACTTGTTATCACTTGTTAAATTTAATTTAACTTGTATCAATGAACTAATTGTATAAAAATTTATATTTTCCTTAAGAAACCATGACTTTCTATAAAAGAAACATTTTAATGCAAGTCCTGGCAAATTTAAGCTAGTTGAACATTTAACTTCTTAACACACCTTGTCCATCTCTTATGACAGTAGGAATAGTATCTTATCCACTTAGTCTTGATGGTAGGGTGCTATACTTGAAACTTTTCCCGGTACACGAAGAACCCGTTGCTTGAAACTTAAGGTGAGTTCTAGTGATCCACTTTTTACTACTATTTTTGGGATAAAGCATGCTCTGTTTAGGCTGAACTATTTCTGTGCTATATTATGATGCTATATGTTGAGGTTATGTTGATACCTGCTGATACTTGTATCAAAGTCATTAATTCTTGTGGAAACCGCTTGTTTTATATGGGGTAGATCTACTTGGGGAATCCCCCACACACAGTGCCTTCCACGATGAACGGGAAGGGTACCACACTAAGATCCTACGAGGTCATTTGTGGCATGTAATAGGTTTTATAAAACACTATGGTGGACCGTCCGGCAGGTATGGTATACTGGTTTGAGGCTCAGTTCTTCCTTCGGGATTAACCGGTATCACTTAACTTTTGAAGAGGCTAGCAGGAGCTGAGTGCAGGGTTGATTGTGATCCCTCACAATAGCGAAACTATGATTCTTTTTAAATGAAATGTGGATTGTATTGAATCCTTTTGTTTTTAAACATTAAGCACTTGAATTCACCAACGTTTTAGTTGACACAATTTTCTTTTGAGCATGTTTCAGGTAATCCATGAAGGGAGTCTAGCAGTTGTAGAAGACCTAGACCTAGTACCGTGACCATGGCATTGGCTTGTTTTGTTTTGAAACATTTTGAACAATTTACATTTATTGTTATTGGAAACAAATTGTACTGATGGTGTATGCACTCGTTTCATTTAGGGACTAGACTTACCCTTAGCCCGGGTTTACTTTAAACATTAATGCCATGTGATGTTCTCTCCTTTTGTGCTCTTATAATAGTTTATTTCCGCTGCCATATGTTGTTGCTAGTCTATGACGTCCCACCCTACCTGGGCCCGGGGTGTGACACCAGGCATCCTCAAGACACTAAAGAAGATGTCCACCAACTTCACTCAAAGGTTCACTTATCTCCTTTCAGGTATGCTTGAGCCAATGGCTCCTGGTGACATACAAAAGACACCCTAAACGAACCCTTGATCAATCTACTCTGATTGATCAAGTCCCCTCTGTTCAAACCAAAAAGGCTAGAGTGGAATCAAGGGCTCCCACACAGCTAAAGGTCCAACCATCCTCCATCATTGACCTTAATGTCAATGTTGAGTCTCCTCAGTCTTAACCTGACGAGCCCATTACCCAAGCCATTATCCCTCAGGGTGAGTCTTAATACTCCCCTAAGCAGCCAAAAACAAACAACCACATCATAGGCTCAACTACTATTGCAGAGGAGCCATCAGGTGCTGACCAAGGTCTCGGGTCATTAGATATAACCTCTGCGTCCCTTCTAGACCTTTTAACCCAACCTGATTAGGATATCATATTTCATTCGGGCCATGATGTTGATCTACCACACCACTCTCAAGATCAACTGAGCCCCAGGGAACCAATGATATCTAGCCCATATCAACTAGTCCAAATTGAGGTGAGTCCAACTGGAGTGGTGGTAACTCATTAGACCCGACTGCCACTATTGAGAGAGTTTCACTTGCCTCTCAGGATAGTGGTAACATTGGTTAGCACCTCTTAAAGATTTAACCTATTGTCTTTATTTTGTCTTTGTATTTTACTTTTGCATTGTATTTTACTTTTGCAATAGTATAGAGACTTATTGGGTAATATATGTTCCTTTAGTTTCTCTGTTTAGTATAAATAGGATTATATGTATTGTGTAGTTAAATGTTTTTGAACATTTCTCTCAATTGTACACTGTATTCCTTGCATCTAATCAAATAGAAACTGATTTGAATTTTTACAATTATTGATTACTTTGTTCATTTAATTGTTGATTGCTTAATCATAACATAGAATCGATCCATTTGAACCTATCAAATGGTATCAGAGCCTTCGCTTCAGTGATTTGGAGCTTGAAACGACATTCGAGCACTGTGAATCACTTGAATCAGTGTTTTTGATAGCAATTATTCAATTAATTGATGAATTCAGTTGTGTTTCATCATTTGAAACATGAATTGAATCACAATTGAGTGATTTAACACTTATAGATCTGAATTTTCATCAGATTTAAGTGCGAACTGTTCTTCGTTTGTTCGAACACAAATTTCATCAAAATCATGAACTTTTGTTGTTAATTGAAGCAAAACGATGCTAAAGGATTGATATTCGCTACCTTATACACTTGATTGAAGAGTTTGAGATGAATTAATCATGTTTTAAAAGTTTGTTAAGATCAGGTTGTTACGAAGAGGATGAACTAGGCATTTGATGTGTTGAAAATCATCTGAAAATCACTAAGTGTTTAGGCGCATGAACACTGTTTAGACGCTTTAACACTATGTAGGCGCTTTCAGATTGGATGTTTTAACACTGTTTGAAGGTGTTTTAGCACTATTTGGACGTTTTTCAGAAACTAAGTCCCAGGCGTTTTGGAACTGTTTGGACGTTTGAGAACTGTTCAGACGTTTGACCACTATTTGGACGTTTTAGAACTGTTTAGGTGTTTCTAAGCTTGGAAGTTTCAGAAATACACTAAGGCATTCCCTTAGGCGTTTCAAAGTCAAAGTGGGTGCTTCTATACTGTTTAGACGCATCAGAATCAGACTTTTCTTTCAACACTTAGAAAATTTTTCAAATATCTAAAATCCAAAAAATATTTTACACTTAGAAAATTTTTCAAAAATCTAAAATCCAAAAAATATTTTTTCTTTATTTCATTTTAAATAAAAAACAATAAAAATATTATATTTTCATAAATTAAAAAATTAAACATGGTTAAGTCTGAAGATTCTGAGAATCCTGTACCAAAGTTGAAGAATATAGCAGACTTCAAGAACCGGTCACTCAAGCGGAAACACCATCTGAATTCTATAGACACTAATCTATGAAAATATATTGAGAAAGGGCCATTTATTACTGTCACCTCTGATGGTCCAGATAGAGGCTTTGTGTATACAAAAGAGTCACAAGAACCTTATCCTGAAGATGATTTGCATGGGGATGATCTACAGAAGGTGGAAAATGATATTAAGGCTTATTCACTCATGTGTAAAGGATTGCCTTTGGAAGTCCTATCTAGGCTTGAAAACTATCAAACTGGGTACACAATGTACAAAGCTTTGAAAGTCATATTTGAAGGAGGAAAAAAAATTCAAGACCTTAAAAAACAGAAATTGAAAAGGCAACATGAATTGTTTGAGCATATCTCAGGAGAGACCATAAATCAGATGATGAATAGATATGTGCAACTTACATCAGAGATGTCAACTCTAGGGACTAAGAATGATCTTAAAGACCTAAACAATAGACTTATGAATGCACTTCCATCATCTTGGAAACAAACTGTGACTTTGTTGAAACATACTGAAAAGTTTCCAATGGATCTTGACCTTCTCATTGCTAAAATTGAGTGAGTATAAATTGATGAGAGTTCAAGAAAGAATGACAGAAATGCATCAACATCTCAATACAAGTATGTTGCTTCTCTAGCAAATACTATAGAGAATGCTTTTCTAGCTAAGGATGAATCAACTCCTGAAGATAAGGGTGATCTGTTTGTGGGAGCAGGATTCTTCACCAGTACATTTGTCTACTCTACTCAACCACAACCACAGTCTCCTCCAACAGCTCAAATTCCTAAACCTCATAATGAGACTCCATCTTCCAACTTTACTAATCCTAGCAAAGCTAAAGATGTTATAAACATCCTTTTACAGGATGAAGAGTCCAAATATGCCTTTACAGCCATCATGGCAAGTTTTCAAGCTTACCAAGGCAGTCATCTAACTCAAGTTGATTTGATTTTGATATCATTTTCTTAGAGATAACTGTAAAAAGGGTTTAATAATTTTGATTCAAATTGCAACTTAAAAATAGTTGGCGGATCTATTTACTAAAGCCTTCTTACAAGGACAGTTTGAGTACTTAGTGGAGTCAATAGGTCTTATTAACCATATGTAAACCTGGTTTCTAAGTTCTTCTTTTAGTTCCTTGAATCTTAACATGATCAGAACACTCCCTAATCCAAAAGGTCATAGTAAGAGAACCTGTCAATGTTATTTGCCTGATTGTAGTTTGTGTGTGTGTGTTTTCTTTTATAGAAAAACCAAATACAAAAGTAGAAAACTCAAAACTTAAAGATAAAAATATACAACAAAAACTACAAAAATAGAGTCTTTCATGATTCGTTAATTCATTTTTAGGAATGAATCTATTTTTATAACATGTGAGAAATGATAGTACATTAGTGAGATCAGTTGCATACTTTACTCGATAATAAAGTCTGACATGATCAGATATGATGTGTAGACAATCTCATGCTATTACACTGAAAAAGTAAATTCTTATGGTTAAACTAAATCATCTATGCTTGTATGTGTGTTCATCTGAGTACTTTGAGTTGTTTAGGTTATCAGATTGATTGCTTGTAATGTTACAACACTCACACCTGATAGTGATATGACTAATCATGACATGTGTTACAAGCATCATCTCACTTCTTTATTATAAGTCATCATAGACCTGAAGTGCAGAGATATCCTTTGTTGTAAGTGATTACTGACCTGGATATTCTCATTTGATGCAAAAGATGCCGATGTGCACACCCATTCAAATGGATGGTTAGAGTTGATCAAATGGTTATCCATGATCATTCTCTGTTAAATTAGTAACATGACCTCTAGTTATGCATATATGTCAGGTAATAAGTTGAGAATGTGTGCTTACTTGCATATCTTGATGATAGTTGATCTCTCTAAGTCTTTGTATGAGTCACATCTTGTCATATCTAATTCTACCCTAATCAATCCAAGAATTGAAAAAGTAAGTGAGCTGATACTTTTGTCAAAAACACTCATTTTCTATCCTTAGATCTTGTGTCTCCTTTGCCGTGAAATCACTAACATGGAACACACTTGATCAGAATTTATTCATTGCCTAAGACTATTCACACTTTATTTTGATAATGATAAAATGAACCTATAAAAATTTTCAAGTTGAAAAGCTTCTTGTAAATCTTAAAAATGAGATAAATCTGTTTAATTTTTTAGACTAAAATGAAGGGAAAAAGGGTTAAAATGTCAAAAGTGAAAATTGAGGGTCAAATATGTAAATTTTGGGAAATATTCAAAATTCTGAAAATTGTTTAAATATTAGTATGTGAACAGTGCTAATAAGTCTAAACAGTGTTCAGGTGATATATGTGAAAAATGTACAAGTGTAGTGAAACTCATGCGCCTAAATAGTGGTCATAAGGCTAATTAGGTGGATGATGAGATTTCAGAATTATTACAAGTGTTTAGGCGTTTTTCATAGACTCATGCACCTGAACAGTTGTCAGACGTCTGAGAAATTTTGTTAAGTGTTAGGCAGTTCAACATTCCCATGCACCTACATAGTACCAGACGTATTAAATGTAAAGTTGACCGTGTTGTACGTTTCATATAGATTCATGCGGCTTAACAATGCAAAACTGGCTGAACAGTGCAAAACCGGCTGAACAGTGCAAAACCATCAGAACAGTTCTTATGCGGCTGAACAGTTCTCATGCGTCTAACCTCAAACGCCCATATAGTGCTCATGCGTCATGAATTTTACACTTAGTATATAAACAATACTTCTTATTTTTTCACTCATTCACAATCAAAGATCCCTGAACTCACTCGATACCCATTTCACCCATTACACTCAATATTGTAACACCTCTGAAATCTAGCCCAATTATAAAAATTAATGTATTATAGGACCCAATAAAGGTCCGGATCAATTTGAGCTTACCAAAGAAAACTTGGAAAAGAAACTAGCTTTTTTAAGGCCCAATAAGCCCAATAAGGGCCCGAACTTATAAACAAGGCCCATTTAAGGCCCAAGTACACGTTTACAAAATAATTAAATGAGTAATCATGAAATAATGAATTATTATGCGACTTGAAGTAACTATAGAAAGATCCAAACTAAAAACAGATTCAGAACCTATACCGGGTAAAGTCCGATAATCTAACGCGTACTAACGTCTGAGTTCCATCAGAATTTCCTTATAATGGCTTGTCATCCTATCAAAATCATTGTTAATCATAACAAATATCGTAAATAATACTTGCTAAAGTATTCTACATCAAACATGCATAAGCAACTGAGATACGTGAGTGAAACGCGAATATCGGTTTTCACCGACATTCAACTGACATTTGATACGTCAACCGAGCCCCGTAACTTCATAAATATTCATCTAATCATTATATTTATCATAACATTATAAATTAGAGAGTGAGACGTTTGTCCGAAGCAAATGCGTTTCGAGACGCGACTGAGGCGTGTACCGGCCTGAGATTAGGTCAAACCTGAGAATTTGATAGATAAAGTTTTAACGCGGCTGGCATGGGAAACTAACATGCAAAATAGTATTTAATACTTAATGTTATATATATTATGATACCAAAATAATAACAACGCTCATTTGAGGAAAACGTTTAAAGAAGTTAAACGTGTTGAATACGCGATATTTACATGTTGGAACTCGTTTAATTATCAAGCAATATTTAAATATGATCAAATAAATAATCTTGGAACATTTATAATATTTAGTATAATTGAAACTATCAGGAAGTAAATTTTTAATGATACGAAACTGATTCGAGCGTGACGCGAACTAAACCGTTAACGAACCCAATCACTTAACCCCCTATATAAACAAATTTTCTTTCATTTTAGGGTTTTCACAAAGGAAATTAGGGTAGAGAGAGAGAGAGCGGCCACAACCCCCTTCTCCCCCCCATTCCGGTGAAACTCCGGTCGATTTCCGGCCACCCACGGTGGATATCCGGCGATTGTCCCACCTTCTCGACTCCTCTCTTCAACCCGAACATGATGGAGGCATCAGTTTTAACTGAAACGCAGTGGTGATGGTGTTGTAGAGCAAATTCAGAGGCGGTGCTCGTGCGGGATATGATTGAGGGCTATTACGATGGTGGTTTTTCTGTTGATTGCAATGGTGGCCATCGGTGAAGGTTACTGCTGTGGTCACGGTGTCGATGGTTACAGCTGCCCGAGATAATGATTGGGATGGTGATGAAGGTGTTCAGGTTAGGGATGTTGCAGGGCTGGTTATCGATGGCTATGGTGTGGGTTTCGGTGGTCGCATCCGACCTCGAACGCGGTTTTGGTTTGCTGTAGGTCAGTGGTAGAGGCGCCGATAGTGAGATGATTTGTGATAATCTTAAGGTTCTGATGTTGTCGGTTGTGGTGATGGTTGTTGGCTGTAATCGTGGTTGTGTTATTGTCGGTTGTGGTGATGGTTGTTGGCTGTAATTATGGTGGTGTTGTTGTCGGTCGTGGTGATTGTTGTTGGTTGTGATTGTTGTTGTCGTTGGTATAGTTTAGGTTATGGTCGGGGTGGTTGTTTGTCATGGTCATGTCATGGGTTGTAGTCGTGGTAGCAGATTCGAGGTAATGGTGCGGTATGGTGGCGGTTGATTATGGTTGTAGGTGGTGATTGGATGGCAGTGGTGGTGATGTAAGTCGGTGGTTATGGTGGTGGTCATTGGATGTCGAAGAAAGGATGTAAATCGAAGGCGGCGGTGATGATGTCGATTGTGTTGGTGATGCATAGTGATCGTGGAGATGGTGGAGATGGATGTGACCATGGTTGTCGGTTTAATGGTTGTGATTGTGTTTAAGTAGTGGCACACTGATGTTGATCGATGGTATTGACTGTAGTTGCTGCTATAGATTATGGTAATGGTTGTGTTAGAATGATAAGGCTGAGTGTCGGCGAACCGAGGGCAACGGGTAGTCAACGACAAGAACATGATGAAATCGAGAGGAATATGAGTGAGATAGCGAACGTGAACGGAGGGAAAGGTATAATCGCACACGCTACTCATTTACAATTTTTTGATAATTCGCATATGTATGCAATACGTTGAGCTCTAACATGACAAAAGAGACGTAAGATTAATAAAAATCTAGAGGCAACAACAATATTTATTTGACTTAAACAAATGAGTTCTAGGATGCGAAACTAAAATGCCAGGTATAACCGTGCGTTAGAAAGTCATATACATATAAATATGATGATAATATAATAACTTATGTGTGTTATGCTACAAATATGCATGAAAATGTTAATGAGTTAGAAATGGTCAAGAGCAAATGTTTAGATTAGAAAAGACGTGACCGAGCACATGATGTAAAACAACATTGGTGATGTTATCATGTAAACAAAGGGTATTAGAAATATATAGGAATTTATTTGATCTCATATCACACATAATCTTTACAAGACTTCGAGATGTAAAATGCATACAATTACGATTATGCATATATATATACAATAAATACATAGGTTAACCGACATCTACACGTTTTTATTCAAGATAAAAGACCTAAAGATACTATAATAATCCATCATCTTGTTACTATTAATAGTCGATCATTTTATTATTATTGGAATAAATATTATTTTTATCACCCCTTTTATTCAATATATCGACAACTATTATCAATATGTGGATTACTCTAGCATCAATCAATTTAACATTATGATATGAGTGTAAGAATTATAAACATCATTTGGAACATTATAGATTACTTACATCATCAATAAAAATTATCTATGAAGATTTGGAATCCTTGATATCAACCGTTTATGGCTACATTCTTTATGCAAAGAATCATTTATTGAATAAAGGTAATAATTAACCTAATATGCACGAGTTCGTACATAACAATTAATAATTACATAAGAAGCTAAGGTACATCAATGATACTAATCGTTAACTTTAAGTTAACTAAAGAACTCAACCGGACGCATGTAATAACATCGTGCTAATTCTAAACATGAATCTCATATGTTCTAATTAGGATTGCTTTATTGGTGACCTTCACTTTTCTTTACCGAGCTCAGAATTTATATAAAGATACCAGGTGAGTTCTAGTGATCCTTTTTTACTACTGCTTTGGGGATGAAGCATGCTCTGTTTGAACTGAAACTATTAACTGTGCTATTTTATGATGCTTGTTTGTTGTGGTTGTTGTTGATACCTGCTGATACTTAAATCACAATCATTAATTCTTTCTTGAACTGCTTGTTTTATATGGATAAATCTATTTGGGGAATCCCCCACACACAGTGGCTTTCGTTTAGGAAGGGTACCCCACTGAGATCCTGAGGGACTGTTTATGGCATGTAACAGGTTTTGATTAGATACTATGGTGAACCATCCGGGCAGGTATGGTTCACTGTTTTTGAGGCTCAGTGCTCCTTTCGGGGTTAACTGGTGCAACTTAACTTTAGAAGAGGCTAGCCAGGACTGAGTGCAGGGTTGATTGTGACCCCACAACAGTGATAACTGATACTAAACTTTAAATTGTGGACTTCCAGAGTCCCTTTTGTTTTAAGACTTAAAGCACTTATGTTTTGAAAGCCAACTAATGGATTCTAAAGAGCCTTTTTGTTTTTAAAATTTAATCCCTTGAGCTCACCAACTTTATGTTGATACAATTTCTTTTGAGCATGTCTTCAAGTACAACTAGGGAGAATAGTTGAGCTATAGAAGATATCTAAATCCGAAACAAGAAGTAAGGATAGATGTTGAAGACAAAAGTTGAGCCTACAAGCTTTAGTTACTGAAGCCTCAAGAAATATTGACCAAGAGATTGATCATGATTCCTATAGATTGTAGATTGAGGTACCTTGTGAAATGAAACAAAGCCAATATTCTAAAGTAAATATTATGAGTTGTATTGTAATAAACCATTTAGTTTCTGCTGCATTTTGGTTGTTGTTTACTGATCGTTACGTCCCGCCTCTCTGGGCCCGGGGTGTGACAGATTGGTATCAGAGCCAAAGGTTGTG
>BJCO01505381.1:3004-13552 GCA_018326465.1 Flaveria floridana | reverse complement strand
TAACCAAGTTTGGGAATTGGTTACACCACCTCTTAAATCCAAGGTAGTTGGAAGTAAGTAGGTTTTCAAGAAGAAAACCGATATGCATGGAAACTTGGATACATATAAAGCTAGACTTGCAGCAAAAGGTTTCACTCAAACTCAAGGGGTTGATTATGTGAAACTTTCTCGCCTGTGGCATTGCTAAAGTCTATCAGAATACTGTTTGCCATAGCTGCATATTATGACTATGAGATTTGGTAAATGGATGTCAAAACCGCTTTCCTTAATGGATATCTTGAGGAACATGTCCATATGGAACAGCCTGAAGATTATGTCGATCCAAAACATCCTAACAAGGTATGCAAATTAAAGAAGTCAATCTACGGATTGAAATAAGCATCGAGAAGTTGGACTCACTATTTTGATGATGAAGTAAAGAAATTTGGCTTCATCAAAAACGCTGATGAAGCTTGTGTGTATAAGAAAGCTAGTGGGAGCACTATTACTTTCCTTGTATTATATGTCGATGACATTCTACTATTTGGAAACGACATTACAACCTTGGAAGGTGTAAAAGCCTGGCTTGGAAGCTGTTTTTCCATTAAGGATCTTGGTGAATCTGCCTATATTTTGGGAATAAAGATCTATAAGGATATATCAAGGTGGTTGATAGGTTTAAACCAAAGTGCATACATTGAAAAAGTCTTGAAAAGGTTCAAGATGGAGAATTCCAAGAAAGGTTTGGTACCTATTCAAAAGGGGGCTAAATTGCGCACGTCTCAATGCCCTAGTTCAAAGGTTGAACAAGAAAGAATGAATGAGTCCCATATGCATCTGCTATAGGATCCATCATGTATGCAATGATATGTACTAGGCCGGACGTGTCATGTGCTTTAAGCATGACAAGTAGATATCAACAGAATCATGGTAGTAGTCATTGGATGGTTGTTAAGAGTATTTTGAAATACCTTAGAAACACTAAGGATATGTTTTTAATATATGGATCTGGTGAGGAGGAGCTCGTTGTAAAGGGTTACACGGATGCGAGTTTCTAAACTGATCGAGATGATTCTCGATCACAGTCGGGATATGTCTTCATTATAAATGGAGGAGCGATCTCTTGGAAGAGCTCAAAGGAAGATGTAGTGGCACTATCTACAACAGAATCAGAATACATCGCCGCTTCATTAGTAGCTCAAGAAGCTGCATGGCTAAGGAAGTTCATTGCTGATCTAGGGGTTGTTGCTACCATTCAAAACCCCCTAGAGATCTTTTGTGACAACGAGGGTGCGATTGCTCAAATCAAGGAACCTCGTGCTCATCAAAAGACTTGACACATTGAACGGAGGTTCAACGACATAAGGGATGAAATAGAAAAGGGAAAGATATGTATTTGCAAAGCTCACACCGATCAAAACATTGCGGATCCATTCACGAAGATCCTAGAAAGGTCAAAGCATGAAAGTCATACTAGTGCCTTAGGACTTTGATATTCTAGTGATTTGACTTGATCAAATTTTGTATTTAGATATCGGAACTTATGTTATTTGACTTGATTATATGTTTATAATTTTCATTTGTTCTTCCAGTTTAGCATGTTTAAATCCATGAATAACTAAGTTATTCTAAACGTCCGTAGTCGATCATACTTATGGGAACAACTATGAATGCAAGACTATATTGAACTTGGATTGGTTGATATTTATAAGGTATGAATATAGAGCAAGTTGTTGCTACCAAGATTCATTGATATCTATGGGATATAGATATAGGACTGACCCGCTCTCAATTATTTCTTCATGGAATCTTTGTGATTAGTCATAAGAGATATTTAGTAAAGGCGAATATCATTGCATCTTCAGACCTGAGATACATATTGGGTCTTGATATTCACCAAGTATCGTACTTTGACTTAGTACTTCGCTGTTCTGAAAAATGGCAGTACATAAGCTGGGTTTAGGTATGATATAAGGTGATTGTAAGAGACGTATGTAATCAAGATGGAATTTGTTCCTCTTATTCGTTGAGAGTTAGATGTCTAAGCTCTTCTTGGTTCGAGATTGGTGTTCAAATCCTAGCAACAAGGTGTTTGCATGATGCTTGTGGGTATAGATGCTTGAGGACACCTCTCCTTGGTGTTTTGGTCATTCAAGAACCTCATCTTCTTCATCCAAATCTCGTTTTTCAGTAGCTTTACAAAGGTGGTTTGTATATCTTGTTTTGGTTGTTATTTGCTCTTGATAGCTTGTTCATACACACATATATATATGATCCTATGTTCTTGGGTTCGTTGATGTTATATTATTAACCTTAATTTTCAGATTCTAAATCATAAGATTAAGGTTTTATTCCGCTGCGTTTTCATGTTTAAATGGTTAAACTACTTTGATAATGGTCCAATAAACCCAACAATACATACATCATACTACGTAAAGTCATAACATAATACATAACGTCTATTATAGCATAATATATACGTATTGAAAACCGTTAAAAGATAACACATCATACATATTTACATATCATAACATTCATCACTTCAAAATACTCATCACATCATCATACATACTTTAAACATAGACCATCACATCACATCAATGTCTACCTCAATCACATACCCCTTAAAATGCCTTAGAAAATTCTATGTTCAAAATTGGCGCATGGGACATTTCAGGCGCATGAGCCTAAAATTTTTCTTAGTAAAACAGTCTAGGTGCATCAGCACTATGCAAGCGCATGAGAACTGCTTAGGCATTTTTCCACTATGCAGGTGCATGAGCCCTACTTAGGCGCATCAACACTTAGGCTCATGAGCCACTACGGCGCATGAGCACCACTTAGGCGCGTGACCCACACTTAGGCGTCTGGGCATAAATTTTGGGCGCATGGGGTACTGTTTGGGCGCATGAGCTGGTACTTAGCATATTTTGGTAAATATTCTAGGCGCATGGACACTATTTTGGCGCATGAGCTATTACTTAGTATATTTTCACAAATAACTTAGGCACATGGATGCTGTTTGGGCACATGAGGTTTACTTATACTTTCTAAGCCAAATTTCAGTTGCATGGGCCACTGTTTAGGTGCATGTACCATTCTTATACATATTTCTAAATCATTTTCAAACCTAATCGGTTTTCTAACATGTTCCAACTTATATTTTTGCATTCCAAGCAATTACCATACACCTACAACCATAGAATATCCAAACACATACACATATACATACAGTTACATACCTAAAATGGTAAAAATGTTTTACATGCATTTTCAGCCCCAAAGAAGTTTAAAACATATAAAACAGGGGTATAGAACTCACCTTTAGCAGCCTTGAAACAAACTCCTTCAAATATAAACTTTCAAAGAGTTCTAACACCTAAACATGTCAAAAACATTCAACCAAACACATATACACACAAAAGACTCGTTCACAAGGATAAAAACTCGGTTAAAACCTTGAAAAAATACAAGAAAACTCAACTTGTAGCAAATTCTTCTTCTCCTTCTCTCTAAAATCCAATGGAACTTTGCTTTCTCTCTCTAAAATGTCAAAGCAGTTGATTTACAAAAGTTGTGGGTGGCCATGCCACCTTTTAAACATAAAATAATATTGTTTTGTCCTTTTTACACTTAAGCCCTCCTTTAATTTTAGTTTCAGTTCTTTAAGAGCAAGGTTATTGGATACCTCAGGAAAGTCTTAATTTTCTCTAACTTTTCTGACATAGCATTGATGATCTCAATACTCCCCAACCCTTTCTTTCCAATATCACCCCCAACACATCATGGTTCTACACCTTCTACCATAGAGCATCTCAAATGGGGGCATGTTGATGTTGGCATGATAGTTGTTGTATGAGAATTCTACTAATGGTAGATGCTCATCCCATACCAAAGTCAATGCATGCTCAAAGCATTTCGTCTAATATCAGAATGTTCCTTTTCGATTGACCTTATCTTTAAGGGTGGTAAGATGTGCTAATATGTAGTTATTGAAGAAATCATTAGATCCATTGTTTCCTTTAGGTAATGTCAAGATAAAGGATTGAGTTAACCTTATTTTTAGCTCTTGAAATTTGTTCTCCTGATTTAAAGTGCATATCTTTTCTCGTCAACTTGGTTAAAGGAGAAGCTATCTTGGAGAAATCTTGAATGAATCCTCTATAATAACCCGCCAGGGATCTTAGATGGCGTCTTTGGAAAATTCCATTTAATCACAATCTCTACCTTGGCAGGGGCCCACCATAATCACTTTCGGATTAACAATATGATGTATAAATTGTACCTCATGTTACCAGAATGTGCATTTCAAAAACTTTCCATATAATTTTTATTTTCTTAATGTTTCCACCACCTTTTTAATATGATTGGCATGATCCTTATTTCTTAAGTAGATCAAAATGTCATCAATGAACACGATCACTGACTTGTCTAGCATGGGTCGGCACATATGATTCATTAGATTCATAAAGGCCGTAAGAGCATTAGTTAATCCAAATGACATCACGAGAAACTTGTAGTGCCCATATCGTATGTAAAACATCATCTTTAGAATTTCATGCTCTTTTTCCTTTAGTTAATGGTAACCCAATCTAAGATCTATTCTAAAGAACCAACTCATGATTTGCAGTTGATGAGACAGATCATCGATTCGGGGTAATGGGTACCGGTTCATTGCCGTCAACTTGTTGAGCTCTCGATAGTTAATACACATCCTCATACTACCATCCTTCTTCTTTACAAACAATAATGGAGCACCCATGGAGAGATGCTTGGTCAGATAAAACCCTTATCCAAAAGGTGTTGTAATTGAGACATCAATTCCTTGAGCTTGGGGGATCTAATTAATACGATGCCTTAGCGACGGGTTGACTTCCTAGCAATAAGTCAATTTGAAACTTAGTTTATTTATCAGGTGGCACTCCAAACAGATCCTTGGGATGCACGTCAAGATAGTCACATACTATAGATACATGCATTATTTGTAGCATTTTCGCATCGACATCCTTTACATAGATATCACTTGTGGAATGATGCATTCCTTGTCTTCATATATTGTAACTGGGTTACCATCTGGACTAATCAGGCAAATCATCTTCTTTTAACATATGATATTCAGTTTGTAAGTAGCCAGCCAATCCATTCCTAACACCATATCAAAACCTCATAGGGCCATAATGTAAAATCTAGCAAGAAACCTATAACCTTCTAATTTTATAAGGCACTCCTCAATCATATAAGTTACCATAGTTGATTTACCAATATCAGTCTCAACATAAAAAGGCATATCAATTTTCCTACTTATACCATGCATCATATGATAGAACGTAGCAGACACAAAGCTTCTGCTAGCACCAGAGTCAAAGAGCATAGAAGCATACATATGGTTCAACAGAAACGTATTTGAAACTACTTCAGGATCCACCCTAGCCTTATCCCTGGTCATGTTGAATGTTGTTTCCTTCATCTTAGTACTATCACCTTTCCTTTTTAATCATGACTACTTGACCTTGAAACTTTAGCCTTGCCTTTCCTATAGTCTCAACCAGATTGGCCCATTCCACCATATTAATAGAATACAACTACTGGGCGGTCCTTGACATGATGATCCTCCTTACCATACTTGAAACACAGGTTCAATCCTGTTTTTTATTCCCTTTGATTAACTTTTCAAAACTTCCTTCACATATTCACTTTCATCACCTTCCCTGATCCATTTGATGATCATTAACCTTCATTCTTTTCTCCCTAATTCCAAAATTATTATTCCTAAACCTCTTCCCATTCCCATTCCTATTCTAGTTCCACTTCTCAGGCTTCTTCTAAACCGGTACTATGAATAGTCTTCCAGTTAAATCGATAACAAACCCTAACGTACTTGGCCTAGAAACAATCATATTTCTACTTATATCCACTGGTAAATCCTGCATATACCTCTTGATATTCTTGGATACAAGGGTCACCAATTCTGGCACAAGCCTAATCAATTCATTGAACTTGGTGGTCTACTCCTGATGAGTCATATCTCTAGTTTCCAAGAATAAAAATTCCTTCTTGATTTTTCTAACTCCTGATGTGGATAGTATTCCTCCAAAACCAATTTCTTCAACTCAGACTATCTCATTTTTGTTATCTCCTATCTTCGCTTGGCATGAACAATGTTGAGCCAACAAATGAATGAGTAGCGAACTTCACTTTTTGGTCGTTTATCAAGAACAACTTCCATTTCCCTAACCCAAAGGTGAGTGGCAGTAGTATTGTCGTTACCATCAAAGGTCAAGGGCTTTTATCTCTAGAACACCCTATAATTGCATCCATTAGTGTTATCCTTCTCTGAGTCATCCTTACTGTATCAAGCTACCACCTTAGGGGTTGGTGATTCTTCTTCTGACTTCATAGTTCTCTTGGTAGATTTTCATGACTTCTTCTCAACCTTCTTTACCTTTTTCTCATCCTTCTCTCCATCCTTCACCGCCTTAATCACTTCTACCACTATAGAGGGTAGGACGTTTTGCATGATATTATAGACCTCATCAGCGATGGCCTCTTTTATAATAAATTTGAGGGTAGCTGATGCCCCACCCTTATGGTGTCCATGGATATCCAACTCCTCCTAAATAGTTTCTTAAGACTTAGCCTTGCTCCTTGTGAACATGGCTCAATAGTACGCCCACCATGAGCACTTCTGCAGGATCGATACGGGTTCACAACACTTAGTATTTCTCTCAAACTTACCTGGTATTACTCAAAGATGAATTGCAGAATCAAGAACTTAGTTGATAATAATATAATAAGTAAGAACAAGAGAAGTTTTTCAAGATACATGTATATATTATCTTTCCACTAAGTATTACAAGCCTCATGCAGAAGCATGGATACTAAGTTATAATGAGCGACTATATATACTACTATCTACAGCTTGTTATACGTAGATAACATGCTGGGACTTACTACTATACAAATACTACATTGTAAGAGGTAAGGTATCTTAGATAAAATATATCTAAGATTTGGTAGTCATGACAGGTCCATGACTTACCATTTGGTCAACCACTAAAGGTGGCAACTGCACCTATTAAGGAATGGTGAACAGTGGACAAAGGTAAGGTCAAACACATGAGCATGGAAAGTATCTTTGCAGAAGATCAGAGTAGGTAGCAAGTGTCAGTTGGACCATGCTTTGTCCAGTGGTTCATAATGTGCTTCTTCCGAAGGTAAAACTACTTCGGAAGTTCTTCTGAAGCATTTTATACTTCAGAAGACACAGCTGCTTCCGAGGCTTTAGTCTTTACAAGACTTTGTCTTCATTCTTCTAAGTGTCCCCTTCGGAAGGAGAACTTCTTATTCTCGAAAGACTGAGTTCTCCTTCGGAAGCTCTTTGGAAGATTATCTCAGAAGCTTCGGAAGTTGCTGCTTTGCCTTCAGAAGACATTCCTTAGTTGTGCATATTTCTTCTGAGTGTTGTTTTGGTTGCACAAGCCTTAATAGATCCAACAAACTCCCCCTAGGCTAATGCTACCAAAACTTCACTTGTTCCTGCTTCTCAAAACTTTCAGCACCAGGGAAAGCAGATATTTATCTGTTTCTTTGTTCTTCCCGGAAGTGGTGCTAAGAAGCTGGTACAAATCATTCATGCATAGGAGATCCAATCTGTCGCTTTGAATGATATGCATCCTCCGTTGGGTCCCTCTGAAAAGAGTTAGTTGATGGGACCTATTGTCATACTCTCATCTAACTATTGGTTCAAATCCAGGGCCTTCCACCATCTGTATAAATACTTCGCCTATGGTGGTTGACCTTTCCTTGTCTTCCTTCTCTCTCAGCTTCAGCTTCTCTTCAGTCTTTGCTTTTGCGGTTAGAACAGGAAGATGAAGGCTGCTAAGATGACTTCTGATGTGAGCAGCAGTTTTGGAGCTAGAGGGATTGGAGAATGGTTTCTCTGCTAACTTAGCAATGTTAAATCTGCTGGAGTGTAGCAGAGAGGAGGCATTCAGCCTATTGCTTTCTCCATTCTCTCTCTCCACAACAAAGTTATAAGAGGCTTCATCGAACCTCCACTGGATGATTTTCTTTATAGGCATGAGGGGTTGATTAGAAATCTTCTCCCCTCTCTTTGTATCCAATAGAGTCACCAGCTTTCTTCTTAGCTTCTTCTCTTCATTGTTTAAGGAATCAAAGTTAAGACCAAGAAGTCTAGAAGCATGGTCCAGTGTTCCTCTGGGCATATCAAAGAATTGATCTCTAGTGAGGGAACATGAAGATCCATCAACAGAAGTCAGTTTTATAGAGTCTTCCTCACAAGAGATGTCACTCAGGGTTATATAGTTGGTGAGCTTTGTCTTGATTGCCTTGAACTCTTCTAAGGAGAGATGTTTGGAAGGCTGAGGGGATGGTTTGGAAGTTTGTTTGGTAGGTTGTGGTGTTGTGGTTCTGGTGAGTGTTTGAGGTTGGAGGACGGGTAGTTTGGGTGGTTGTGGTGAGGAAGCTGGTATGGATAATGGTGTAGGCTCAGGTGTGTAGGGTTCAGGTTTAATGGTGAAAGGTGAGGGAATTGGTTCAGGTTGGGGTTGAGTGGTTGGTTTGAAGATCATCCCTTATACATTTCTATACATCTCTTTCCTTTTTCCCTTACAAATGTCAGCCTTGATGTAGCTGATAATTCGTTGGAGTGTCTTTTCAGACATAGGTCCCACCTGCCTACTAGAGAAGCCATGAGCCTGGAGATAGTCTTTCATCCAGGCTTTTTCACCTATCTTCTTGGCAGCAGTGACCCCTTCTTCTTCTTCTTCTTTCTTCTTCTCCTTCAACTTTTCTCTCGTAGCTTTCTTTCTCTTTTCTCCAGTTGATCCTGCTCTTTGTTGAAGAGCCATAGGATCGTATCATTATTATGTGGAGATAGTTCTTGAAGAGAGAAACTCTGGTGGTTAGGAAAGATATC
Organism: Flaveria floridana; assembly: GCA_018326465.1. Lineage (NCBI taxonomy): Eukaryota > Viridiplantae > Streptophyta > Magnoliopsida > Asterales > Asteraceae > Flaveria > Flaveria floridana. The sequence continues at coordinate 4,635 of BJCO01505381.1, read as the reverse complement.
CTTTCCCTCCAGAGCTGCAGATCAGTTTCCCTCTTTTCTCTTTCTTTTTCATCCTCTAAGGCCAACCGTGCTGCTTTTTCCTTTTGTTCAATCTGTAGCCTGGTTGCCTTTTCTAGCTCTACTAACTCCTCTAATGGTAGCAGGAGTATGTCTTTATTGGCAGCTCCAAGCATGATGAGCATGTCAATGATCTCTACTCTCCTTTTATTGTTGACTTCCTCCTGGTTGGCTGCAGCTGCTTTGGAACTGGCAGCTAACAACTTCTCAGTTGAAGTCTACCTTTTCTTTTAAGTTTTTCAATCTTCTCCTCCTCCTTAAGCTCTTCCACAGTCATTTTCTTCTTTCCTTTATCATCTTTGGAAGTGCTTGACTTTGGTGGTTCTTAGATAAAGGGTTCAGATTGAGATGGAGGTAGTGAAGTTGTCTGAGCTAAGGGTTCGTTGAGAAAGTCTTCATTATTCACCTCAAATGCTGGCTCAAGAATTGCATCTGTGATGATTAGATCCTTGGACAAAGAAAACAGTCCTTCCACAACTTCCATCTCAGCTTCGGAAGACTCAGTTTGTTCTTCCGAGGCTTTCACTTCAGCTTCGGAAGTTTAAGGGAGTGCACTATCTGTCCCAACTGTTTCAGTTCCTGGGCCATTAGTCCTCATTTCCCCTTTGAATTTAATCTCAGTTTCCATTTGGACCTTAGATTGACCAACTTCTTCCTCAGTGGTAGAAGGTGCGCTTAGCCTCTGAAGCTCTTCAACTCCAAAGTATATCATAGCCGTATTAGGGCTAGGCTAATCTAGAGATGATCTCAATAGAAACTTGGAAAAGAGTCTATAGATATCTCTGAGCATCCTTGGGTCTATTTGCAGTATGACTTGAGATGGCTCAGGAAAGATAATTGTAGTAGGAGTCAAATAACTAGAAGTTGTAGTTTGGCTCTGTGGTTCCTTAATTGTTTGTCCTTTAACACTCTCCCCCTTTTTGCTAGCATCATCTTGAGAGCTAGATGAGCTAGAGGAAGAGCCCAAGGAGACCTGAATAGGTACGTGCCTAACAAATCTCTCAATCTATTTTTCAGCTAGTTGAGCCTTGAGACTGTCAATCTCAAGTTGCTGAGTGGCTGACCTATCCTCTAAAGTCCTAACCTTTGATTCAAGGATTGAGACTTTAGACAGTAGGTCTTTAATGGTGAGTTGCAGTCTTCCCTCATCTTCTTTTGAAGAATCATAGGGAGATGAGGTAACATGCCAGTATGTTCAGTCTCACTACCTGATGTGGTTTCTTGGCAGCCTGGTTTTCCTTGCTTAATGATGTCTCTTTTAGAGTCATCAATAGGCATGGTTGCCGTAGATTCTGTAACACCCGTATTTTTTTTCTTTTAAAGAAACAAAGGAATAAAAGAGAAAGAAAAAGGGGAAAAAGAAAGTCAACCCCAAAGTTGAGGGACCAAAAGTGAAAAAGATGATAAAATCTTGAAAAGTGGGTGTAAAAGGTGATATGGTCGCCCATACCCATCTGCACACTTTTCTTGTTCAGATTTTAGAGAGAGAAAGCAGAGAAACTCTCGGGTTTTTCGAAGAACAAGAAGAAAGAATTCGATTTTTAGGTAAGGTTTAATGTTTTAAGTTGTTCTTG
>BJCO01505324.1:0-15788 GCA_018326465.1 Flaveria floridana | reverse complement strand
TTTCCCTTCGAAGTTCTAGCTGTTTGAATGTCTAAGTCCGATTCTCTGATAGACTTTGAATATCTTAGTTGTCCCTCATTTACTGCTCAGACTAGTGTAGAAGATAGGATATGTTGGGAATGGTAACAAGTGTGAAAGAGTTGGAAGAGTGAGGTGTTGTTCTCTTTGTTTGTCATCATTAGGCTTGTCGGGTGTGTTAGGAAAGATTTTCGTGTTCCAACGTTGTAATGTTTGGTTCAATTCATCGTTGCTTCCACTTTGAGAGTGAAGGATCAAATGTAAACGTTGGTAGCGAGCGAGCGGGATTCGCCGCCCCTATGTCAGTAGGTAATGATACACGTGTCATACCGATAATGTTATGTTTGCTCAGCAATGTAATGCTAGTATGCTAGAAGGTTGTTCGTATAATAGTTGTAATCATGTAAAAGTGTCTGTGCAATACTAGTTTTGTGTCTAAGGCTATAGTCTAGATGCAATGCAATCCTAGTTCTCTATAACCTGTGGCTCTGATACCAATCTGTCACACCCTCAATTTCCACAAACGGGGTTTTACTGTTAGGCGTGTGACATACCAGGATCTTAGACACAGTTATATCAAACGACACTATATGAATTTAAAATAAACATTTGACTTCATTCAGAAGAACATAAACAAAATTTACAATAGTGCGGAAGCGTATACATGATTTGTAAATCCATTACACGACAGTTACAAGAGCCAAATCTTGACAAAAATGTTCAATGCAAGAAAATAAGATCGATGCATGCATGTCCTGTGTGCGTTCCTGAGGCGTGCATCATGAGCTTATACGTTCCTGTGACCTGAGAAAACATGTTAAAATGTGTCAGCATAAAGTTGGTGAGTTCACAGGTTTAATCAACAAGAAATGTGTTCGAAAGAGTTTCAATGGTTTAGTATATAGAGCATATCGTTAGGTAGCTAGCCTATGTTCATGTTACTTAGCGTTTCAAACCGAAGCTGACTATTTGCGTCCTATATGTTTGTTGTATCCCCGTCACGTCTCACCAGACAGTGACAAATGTTGGGTCAATAATGCACCCGTTTGACCTCCAATCAAGCTAGCGCGACTAGCCCGGGCGGGGTTTGTCAGACCCAGTAGTACTAATTAGAATTACCTCGCTAATCTTATTACTAACGGTTCGAGAGTGTCAGGACTGTTATGTGTGTTTGCACTAACATTACAAGCGATATCAATAATACTACAACCATTTATGTAAATTTGTTTGCATGTTTTCTCCCCCAAAAGGAAAGAGAGTAAAATAGGGGCCATGAAGACTCACAGATTATGTAGTAAGTATGTAGGATGAGAGCCTCCCAAGTGTGGTTTACAATGGACTGTCAAACACATATTGACAGTTATGTTAAGCGTTAATGTTGTGTCCAATGTTAATAGAAATGTTTAGTCGGGTCGGGTCGCATTGGTTCGGTCATGGGTGACACACACAAGCAGGCATACACGTATCAGACTTTATGTAGATCCCAAATGGGTTGTCGATATTTGTAAACGGTTAGGTTATTTTAGGTTGAAAAAGTATGTGCTTGTTGATTGCGTTGACTTTAATCTTTGTGGTCAAGAAATGACACTTTATCGATGTTACCTTATCATCAGACGATAGACACACCGCACACAAGAAGAACTCACTCATAATGACTCCAATCGCATAACAAGATTAGACGCACAACTGGACCCTTCATTCGCATGAATGAGCCTTCAATCGTACGAATCAACTTCACTCGTACGATTGGACCCTTATTCATGCGACTCAGTATTCAGTCGTACCACACATCACCCATTCGCATGACTGAACCTTAATTCGTGCGATTGGACCTTTAGTCGTGCGATGCACAGTCGCACACATTCATCCGATTGACTCAATCGCACACACTCCCAATCGCATGCATTCAGTCGCACGACAAGCCCATATGCCTGAACTCAGTCGCACGACTCACCCCAGTCACACCACTTAGTCGCACGACACGCCCAGTCGTACGGCTCAGTCGCACGACTGGCACAGTCACGAACTGCAGCAGATCGTGACTGTTGTCGGGGCTGAACAGCCTTTAGCTGTTCTGTGCATGGTTTTCACACATCAGGGACGTCCAGAAACACTTTCCTAACATGTCTAAGTAAAATGCACATGCTGATTGACCTCACACGCACGCTCACGACCACATGCATTCGGGTTGAACCCGAGCACCCAAACCCTAGATTTGCAGCAGTGAATCGAGCCACGAAATGGACGACCAAGGTCACCACCTGTTGGAAACGTGCTATCTGAGCTGTAGCGTAGTTTGGACGGTGAAATCGAGCTCAAACGAGGCAGTTCGTGGCGCTAGGAGGTGGTAGAAAAGTGGAGGAGAAGATGGTGAAGAAGATGGAAGAAATGGGAGTGAAATGGAAATTTGGGCTGGTAAGGGGTTTATATACCCAGCCCTAGTTTGGCAATTTGTCACGTTTGGTCCTCGCACTTGGTCCCCGAGTTCCCGAATTTGTTTCGGTTAATAACGAAGTAAATGGGCGAGCTATGTTAATTAAGAGGATTCCTTAAGTAATCTATTTATTTGAATCCTCTAAAAACACCGATGTTAGTATTATATATCATAATTTATTTAACGATGTCGGTGGCGATGCTTGTATGCGTTTCGGGTAATAACGAGAATGCAACAATGATAACGACAACAGTCTGAATAATATTAACCTGAAATTACGGTGTGTCACATTTGCCGCTGCCTCTGTCGGCGAATCTGCAAGTTGAAAGCTGACCTCGATCATGGGCACGTGACCACCAATGTTCTTGTTGATGCCTTGGTCGGCGACTCTTCGAACAAGAAAACACTCGCCTTCACATAGAGCCATTTGACAAAGCAAAGCTCTGATACCAACTGATGGAGATACGGAAACAATCAAATGGCTCAAGAACAATAGTTAATCAAAGATGATAAAACGAACCAAAAGGTTCCAAGAACAAAGGTTCTTTAATTCAAAACTTAATAAAAAACTCCCCATAAATGAAAGCAAACCCTAACATTTATACTAGACCTAATAAGTTAAAGATATTGACAAACTAAATTAACATATTATAACAAACTTAAATAAAAGATAAACTAAATATATAAATTATTAATCAAATCTTCAAATAATCTCTTCAATTCGGATCCAACTTCGGATCGGGTTTAACTCTTGGATCATCACCCGCATCAAATAGTAATAGGGGTACTTACATGTACATTAACTCAACTATGAATGAACATTGATTTTGTATCCCACTATGTTCTACATTTGATTAGGTTAACCAGCTTTTTCCTTCACCCTTTAACCAGCACCGCCTCAAAAGTCAAAACTCTTGCCAACCACAATCTTACAAAACACAGCCTTGACTTATATATCCCACTACGTGTCTACATAGTGTTTTTAAATATATAGCCGTTTGTTTTGTGATCTATTGCGGGCAAGGTTGATCAGGTGCTGTCATCATCTATGAAGCAAGCCACGTGCGTATCATGACCAAGGGCGATCATATCCTGAGAAAGAGTTAAGGTCAAATTTGATTTTTCCTTCTTTTTATTCTATCACAATGGTACTAACATGATGGCTGAGACTAGAGCTTTTAGAGATGGGTTCAAACTATGTTCTAATAAGGGCATCCAAATGAATGATATCGAATCTTATTCCTTATGCAATTAAGAGGGAGTAGTAGATCGTCGATGGAAGAGCCATGTCAGTAAACTTCTATTGGGATTTCTTTGAATTATGGATTCGACTAGAGGGACTCCTAGTGGCAAACTAGTATAAAGGCCCCAGACGCAGGAGCCACCAGCCGGATCGACTAACAAATGATACGCCAGAGGGATGGGCTCATTTAACTATCCAGAGATCCCTAGGCCAACCTAACACATATGCCCCCGAAATAAGGGATTGGTTGATCAGAAAGCTCGGGCAGGAGTAGGACATTCCATACAATTCCGATTCACTAGCCTCTTAAATCCTGTTTTTTCATCGGGGTGAAATCTAAGGTTCCTTATTCTGGTTGTAAAACGGAAGAAGAGGGAGAAGGGGCACAATGACTGGGTCCGAGAATGATATTCTCCATTGATGTTTAGTCAACAAGGATTGAATATGATGTTGAGTCGGTGATTAAGTAGCGAAAATACTAAATCAAAAAACATTTAATGCTGTAAATGTACTCATAAATGCTTGTATATTGATTGTAGAACAAAAAAGTTACAATGGGTTCTAGGGTTTTCAAGAACAATGAAAAGACAACCTCAGAACCTCATAGCTTGAGTACTAGGTATCTTTGTGAGTGAAAAACTTACATATGATGGATATTCTATTCTATTTATTGGCTGACATAAAGCCTGTATAAAAAGACTAAACTACCCTGACAACTATATAGAATACTAGTCTAAGTACAAAAGTCTTCAGCCGTATTAGTTATTGAACATCCGTATTAACTAATGCAGATGCCTTGGCTTCATCAGCATTTCTTGTTTCTTCATCAGCATTAAGTGTTTGGTCATCAGCATTAACTAATATGGATGAGCAAACACTTATCAGTATTTCTCTTTGTGCATCCGCATTAACAAATGTGGATGAACAAATACTTAACAACATTTGTTCTAACTGTCCCATTTGTCTATGTGGAAGAACAAACACTTGTCAGCATTTGTTCCTTGGTCATCCGCATAGACAAAGATGGATAGCCAACACTTGTCTTCTTTTCATCACTTGAATTTATTCTTGGACTTGTGGGAATCTGTCAATAGAATAACCATCACCCATCACTTGAATTGGCATGTATGATCCTTTCAGGGTCTAACAATACTACCCCTAAGGATTATACAGCCTATGTACTTCAAGGTTTTGATGGTGGAGGAGGTTATGAAGATTCTGTTAGGTCTTTAACAGGCGCTTAGACTGGTGATAATGGAGTTGTGTCTGTGTTTGGAAGAGATGGATTCAGGATGGACTTGATCATGTTAGAGAAGTCTCTAGCCTTGTTCATCCTGTCTCTACTCAGTACATGAATAGTCATTTGGCTGATGGTGTGAATTGCTTCAATAGGCATCTTCCTTAGAGATAGGATTCCCATACACCAACAGTGGATAACCCACCTCTATGAATCAGGAGTATTCCATCAGCATCAACCTCAAGTTTCACAATACTACCCAGATTAAGAGGTGTCTTTTTCTTCTTCCTCTATTCTCTTTTATGCCTGATTGGGTCATAACCCATCTTCAATATTTTGATACACTTTAGGAAGAAATACATATATGCCTCTCCCAGCTTATTGGATATTTCCCTGAAGTGCCTTGAAAATATGTAGTGGATGTAAGACTCCTCAAGAAGTCTTACTTCATATCCACTAAACAGGTGGATTTCTACCCCTTCTTTTCCTCCCCACTTTCTTTCAATCACCACCTAATATGTCTTTTCATCATAATAAACATTTAAGATTAGGATGGATGTTTGGGTGCTAACTACCGTCTTTTTTTAGTGATTCAGTTGGTTTTACATTCAACTCAGGAAATACCAACTCTTCAGTCCTTTTTGTTCTCTTTTTCTTATCCAGGGGATTTTGGAAAGTTTTATCTTTCGTCAAGCAGACTGCTTTTAATGAGTCAAAGTTCTTTGTTCTTTTGAAAATCCTTAGAATTTCTTCGAACTCATATCCCCTGTACATTGCTTGATGATTAATCAACTCAAGCTCAACAAGTTCTTTCAGATCATGAATCTACAGGATGTTCACAAGAGTAGAGTACTCTATGAAGAATTGCACTAACCCTAAGATTCTCTTGATTATAAACATGTTCCAGTCACTATCGTACTTCCAGGCAATGATCTTTAAATCTGTTTTACCCTCTGGAGCCGACACACCCGAATCATCTCTGAAGTGGTTAACCCTTCTTGAAGCTTCAATTAAGAGGGTTCAGTAAACCATTCAGGATTCCTTTTAAGAATGGGTTCCAATACATCATGGTCTTGACGGGTGAGCTGGATGTCTTGAGCTGTGAGTCTTGTTTTGTGTCTTCTTCCTACAACCTCCTCTTCCAACTTCTTCAATCTGTCTTTCTTTTCATTGATCATCTGGAGGACTGTAACTCTAAGAGTGTTAGTCTTCATGTTTCCCAGTTTTCTCTTTGTATATCCTTGCTTGGAAAGATAATCCTTCATTTCCCTATCAGTCATGGTGTAGGGATCAGGATAAGGAGTTTGAGAGGTTTCGGTATGTCTTGTGGTTGGTGTGGTGATTATGATGGGGGATTTGACTGATTTTCTCTCATACTCAGTCACATGTGTTGGGTCAAGAAGTTGGTTCATCTTTCTCACTTCCTCTACTATGGACTCATAAGTCATCCTAAAACACTTCATCAGCATCATAACCGTGATTGATCAGAAACATTGCATTGATCATCAAGTCATCGGTTTGAGCTTTTTCAACCATCTCCTTAATAGAGGTTTCAACCTTCACAGGACTGTCTTTTACCACAGGTTCATCAACCTGGTATCCTCCTTTAATCTCTCCTTCTTCCAAGTCAATAATATCAATCATCTCTTTTAGTTGTGCCTCGGCCTTCTCATGCTCCTTAAGAAATTTAGCTATTGCAGCCAAACTTCTTGGATCATCTTTCTGCTTTTTCTTTACAGGCTCTTCTTCCTCTACATGCCTTTTTCCCTTGGCCTTCTCAGAAATGTACTTCCTATTTCTTAAGTAGGTATGTACAATGGTTTGGATGAGGATGTCACAGATGTTTCAGCAGTTATTGTACTTGATTTTTTAGCTTGCTTTTCAGTAACTTCTTCCCTTTCTTTTAGCTCTTCACTTAGTTTTCTGATGGGCTCTTTTTGCTCATTAGACAGGGTGACTGCAGGAACAATCTGCAAGCTGAACTCCCCCTCCAAGGGCACTGGAGTTTGAGGAATCACCACTAAGTGTTCTACTGGAGGTCTTGGGTCTTTAACAAAATCCTAAAACTCATCATCAATGGTAAAGTCTCCAGTAGAGTACATGTCTAGATCTTTAATAAGATCTCCAAGCTCAAAATCTTGATCTGTAGTTTCTTCAGATGAATCACTTGAATAGACAACCATGGCTAGACTTGGCTCTGTCTCTGTTTCTGTTTCTTGTTCTGGTTCTGGTTCATCTTCTCTTTGTTCTTGTTCATCACCTTTTGTTTCTTGATCTTTAGCCAACTCCTCCTTTATCTTGATTAGCATTTCTGGTGCTAAGACCCTTTTTAGTAAGGTCTCATTTTGGTAGCTAAGATCAGTGATTAGATCAAATTGGCTTTCATTTAGGCTTTCCAGCTCCTCCATGGCAATGGTTTGTATGGTCACAATGTCAACATCCCACTGATTTCTTCCTTAGCTTGATGGAGGGCAGCTTTAAGATCATCTATTTCTTTGTCTTTCTTTGTTGTTTCAGCCACATGTCTCTCCTTTAGATCTTTGATCTCCACTTCTTTCTCATTCAGCTCTTGAACTTTGTCTTGAATAATACCGGACCTCCTATTCAACAACATTTCCTTCCTCTGCACTTTCAACAGGAGCTCTGTAATCATTTCATCTTTCTCATGAGGTTGATTGATTCCTGATTTAGCATAGCTTTCAGAAGACCCTGCCTCTGATTGGACTTGTCTTACAGGCATCCTCATAGTGTGATGCTCCTCATCCGGAGATGATTCGGAGTCATCTGAAGAGCCAGTAGATTCACCAGACTCCACAGGTTCAGCAGCTATAGGAGAAGAGTGAGGTGGAGAAAAATGAGCCGAAGACATGTAACGAGACTGAACAGGTGATGGAACAAGTAGAGAAGCCATTTTTGCTTCTTGAACAGAAGGTCCCTAGTGAAGATCACCACCTACATCATCATATGGTGACTTAGGCCTTTGTTCCTCCATTTCTTCTACAGCATGCTCATCAACATGTTATTGATCATGAGCTGCTTCTTCTTCTTCTTCTGGAGCTTGCTCCTCAGGAGCTATATTGCTCTAACATCCAAGGAAGTAGTGGAAAGAAGGTTCCACTATAGAAATTTCCAGGGTCCCTCTTCTTAATGTACATGTAGGACTTGGCATTGTAATAAGGAATGTTCATTACTAGTCCTACAGGTGTAAGTTATGGAAATACTTCATTGATGAGGCATTGGAGGAATCTAGGGTACATAAGGAACATGTTCTTCTTCCTTCTTGAAAATTTTACACCAGACCATTGAATACATAAGCATACATATTGAATGGTCTGTTGGTGTATAGAGCACAGATAGCTGATGAAGTAGTCACAGGGATACCATTCCACCCTATTTTTCTTTTGGATGAATAGAAGGATCAAGAATCTCCATTGTAGATCTACTAAACCCTTAACAATTTGATTTCCTTCATACCCTCCTACATAGCCAATGTTGGCAAAGAAGGTCATGAATTCCTCATCTTCTATTTCTTAAAGAGTGTTATCATCATCACTAAACTGTAGATACTGTCTCACAGTTTGTTCAGTGATGGTAAGGGTGTGATCAGTAGAAATTCTTCTAGACAGAGTCTTGACACCATCAATCTCTACAACTTCAGCTATACTCCAGAATGATCTTATGAAGTTCTCATAAATGACTGGTCTTACTAAGATAGGATGAGCAACCCTGGTTGTGGATATGAATCTAATCATGTCTCTAAGTCCTTTTGCTTTAGGGACTTCAGGTTTAAGATATCCACTAACATTGTGGACCTTGCTCCAAGTGAGGTTTGCCATTAGCTTTTGCACAAGATGCATATGAGTTAGTTTTTGACATCAAATTATTAATTACATTGGTGAAATCAAGCTTATTATTTCAACTTTGACTTTATTTGGTCAAAATTGAACAATCAAAGGTATTGTTGCATAGACAATTTGACCTAACTTGATTTTGCAATATATGAACCATTTTATTTAAAATTATCTTTTATTTTGATGTTTATTTTCTGTTTAAAATCACTCTTTACATTCAACCATAAGTTTTGAAGTCAACATTTTTCAGTTTGATGATCCCCTGTTCATACGAACAATTTAGGGTTTTGAAAGTCACTTGTTTGTATTAATTTTCATGATCATTTGTGTCATTGAGTTTGAAAATGCCTATCAATCCTTGGTTTGTGGTTGATTTTAAAGATTGTTTCTTGTTTTAGGGTTCTGAGTTCAAAAAATGTATGACGGGTACATCATAGATTTTGCTAATAATCACCTTGTTTTGATACTATGTTGGTTTAGAATCAAAATAGTGGCAATATGATGTTTGTAGAAGACAAGAATCAGAATGTTGTTGATGATGTTGATGATGGATGAAGAACAGTAGTATGTTTTTTGCTCGTCGCACTTTAATGTCACTCAAATTTGGAAAGTATTAAATGCACTCTAAAGATCTATTTAAATAGTCCTTTTAATGTCCTTTTCAAATTATACAAGTGTTAACAAATGCGGTCGACTACCGTACCAAATACGGAAGACTACCGTAGCAAATACGGAAAGTTAAAACAATCAGCATTTGTTTACTGTAGCAAATGCGGAAGAGTAAAATCTGAAAGCATTTGTTTACTGTACCAAATGCGGAAGTTTTAAGTTCAGACACTTGAACACTGTAGCAAATGCAGATAGTTTAAGGTAGCATACGTTTTTGCACTATAGTAAATGTGGATGTTAAACTTAGTCTTGGCATTTGTACACTGTAGCAAATGCTGAGGAACATGTGTTGTTTCGTATTCAATTCAACAATGCGGATGAACAAAAAAGTTGTCGGCATTTCTTGAATTTAAAACATGATGACAGAAGAGTGTGAGCACACTTGTAATATATGATGATACAAATATACAACCAAGTTTAAGTAATTATCTCAGCCTTATTTGGGAAATGCGGCTGAGGAAAACAAATACGGATGAACAAAGATGTCCGCATTAGTTTTCCTAAAAACTTTGTTGTGGATATTTGTAGTGAGACTAATGTCATAGGGTTAACTTATCCGCATTACTTTCACTTGTGGTTTTATGACTCAAAACTATTACCCGCATTGGTTATGTGCTTGGGTTACCTTCACCCGCATTAACCAATGCTCTTACCTGCATTAAGTTGTGACCATGTCAAATCTTAATGTTTCTGTTGTGGATAGTTTTGGTTGTTTTTGCTTTGATGCTTGATCTTTATGAAGCTATGTCTTTTGCTTTTGACTGTTATGAAGATGAGTCTATTGATTTATTGTTTATGAGGTTTCGACTGTTGCTTGGTTGTCAATTCTTCCTTGGATTGACTTTTTCATTTGATGTTATATAAGTTTCCTAGTGTTGACTGATCTTGGACTTTTGTGCTTCAAGAAACTAAGATACTATGGTATAACTCCTACACCAACACAGTCGGTTTTCTGATTTTTATACTTGTTTTTGATTTTTTATATTTTTCAAGAAAGGAAACAACTGTACAAAATGATCAAAAATTTTAATTACTCCCCCTAAAGTTTTTATCCATAAGAGATAGAAACTTTAAAGATTTGTTAAAATTTTGAAGAGAAAATATTTTTTTGATTTTTTTTTCTTATATGTACACGAAGTAGAGATATACCTTTCTTAGGATCATATCAATTTTACCTTTCACAAGTACAAGCAATTGTTAGTAAAACATACATGGTTATGAACATATTGATTGAAGGTATGTTTGTCCTCATAAACTCATACTTGGTCAATATCTTAATGCTAGTGATCATATCATGTTTTGAGTTGATTGGGTATTCAACATGTACCTCACACTCAAACGTATGGTAAGGTCAACCATTTGCATGCAATGTATGGTAGAACATTAACAACTTACTTGACTAGGTCACTTAAAATATGAAATCTCATTTTGCTTGATCCTCATTGGGATTCTTTTGTTTTGATCCTTTTTTCTGTTTGATCCACATTGGAATTCTTTTAACTTCACTTGGAAGGTGATCTCTTAGGATTCTTTTGTTGCTTTGGCTTGGAATGTATTTTATTCTATTGATTCATCCAAATTGGATGTGTTCGTCATTGGGAATTTTGATGGATCATGACATCAACACTATATGCCTATTTTTCAAGGTCTTTACTTAGCAAAACAAAGGAAAAACTGATGTGAGTAAAAGAGATACATATGTCATCATTACCTGGTGTGTTTAGGTTGCTACACACAAGCATATTTGGATAAGCTAATGCTTACGCACACTTTCAGATGAAAGCTTCACAGTTGAATACAAGCTTTAGTTTATCACTACATGTTTTTTCTTTTCCATGTTGAGCCTACCTGCATATCAGATAAGTCATGTCAGTCATTTGCGATTTATGAATAAGCACAGTGAATGATATAACGACTATAATTATATCATTTCCCTAGTATAAAACATATACTTCTGCAAGATGAATTCTTTTTGTATTTTTTATGATTTTTTTGAATGTTTTTGTTTATTTTGGTTTTTACTCAAGGTTAATCATACCAATTGATTGAACTAAGAATTCAAATCTGCTGGGATCAAATGCCTTAGTGAATAAATCAGCTAATTGATTATCAATATGAACACGTATCAATTTGATTAACCCTTTTTCAGCACAATCTCTCAAAAAGTGATATCTAATTTCAATATGTTTAGTTTTTGAGTGTTGAACTAGATTATTTGTTATGAACATTATCGTTATGTCGTCAATATGAATTGGTGTGTGCAAGAGGTTAAAACCATAATCAAGCATCTGGTTTTGAATCCAGAGAACTTGAGAGCAACAAGCTGAGGCTGCAATATACTCACTTCTGCTATTGAAATAGACACATTTGTCTGCTTCTTGCACCACCAGATATGGACTTCCTATTGAAGTTGCATCCTACATAGTCACTATCAGTGTATGCATAGAGATTGATATCTCCTTCCTTGGCATACCATAATCCAAATGCAGGCTTGCCCTTGAGATATCTGAATATCCTCTTGACTGCATTCACATGAGATTCCTTGGGGTTTGCTTGATACCTGGCACAAACACATACACCAAACATAATGTCAGGTCTACTAGCTATTAGATACATGCGTGATCCAATCGTAGATCTGTAATGAGTCCGATCCACTGATGTTTCTTCTGGATCTGGACCTATCTTCATCTTGGTATCAACAGGAGTTATGATAGACTAGCAATCTGCAAAATGAAACTTCTTCAACATGGTTTCCATATAGTTTGATTGATTGATGAAGATTCCATCTGCTGTTTATTGTACTTGCACTCCTAAATGGAAAGTAAGTTCTCCCATTGCACTTATTTGGAACTTGGAATGCATGAGATCTTTAAAATCTTTACAGAGCTGTTTGTTTGTTAAGCCAAAAATGATATCATCCATATAAATCTGGACTAGTAACATCTCTTTTCCTTTTCTCTTTCTGAAGAGAGTCTGATCAATCTTTCTTTTTTCATATCCATTTATGAGTAGATAAGATGATAGAGTCTCATACAACTTTCGTGGTGCTTGATGAAGACCATACAAAGCTTTGTGAAGCTTGTATACCCTGTGAGGGAAATCAAGGTCTTTAAAGCCTGGAAGTTGACTCATATAGACTTCTTCAATAATCTTACCATAGAGAAAGGCACACTTCACTTCCATTTGATATACTGTGAATTTCATGGATGCAGAGTACACAAGGAAAATTCTGGTAGCTTCTAATCTAGCTACAGGAGCAAACACTTCATCATAGGCTATGCCTTCTTCTTATGTGTAGCCCTGTGCCACTAATCTTGCTTTGTTTCAGATGAGAATGCCCCTATCATCAGTCTTGTTTCTGTATAGCCACCTGGTATCGATAGGGTATTAACCTTCAGGCAAATCTACCAGTTTCCATACCTCTTGTTTCTGGAACTAGAGCAACTCTTCCTGCATTGCCTCGATCCAGCTGTTGTCTTAAAGAGCTTCTTTTACGTTCTTGGGTACTGTCTGACATAGAAAGCAAGAAACCAAACAGATGACTTGACTTGCTTATAGCCACCCGCTCATCTAGTTCACCAATAATGCTTGACACTTGATGATCCTTATGTATCCTGGTAGTTGGAATGGATTCACTAGCAATTGATACATCAAGATTGGAGACATTCAGATCATCATGGTAAGTGCCACCTTCAGGTTGTGATGTGGGAGAGTGATGAAAGTAATCAAAGGCTTTATTGGTTTCTGCTTGGGCATCTGCTACACTTTGAACACTATCGTCATTTTGATTTCTCTCAGTTTCAATTGGAGCACTAGCTGGTGCTAGATTCCTCACTTCATTTGATGGTTCATCTGAAGGAGTAGGCATAGAACTAGGACCAGCCTCAGTTGAAACACTTTGATGTTGTGGAGCTTGTCTAACATGATCAGCTTGTAAAAGAACATCTTCATCTGGTTGTTCAGTAGAATTAGGAGGGATCATAGGAAAATCATCTCTCCTTACTACTGATCTGGAAGATTCAGCTGATTGTAGGTTACCTGCATATGACAAGTGGACCTGATAAAAAGATCTAGTAAATGAGTCAATATCAAACAACCAGTCAGGACCATTTATTGATTTAGGAAAAGAGTGTTCCTTGAATTGAACATTGGTTGATTCATCAATTATGTTCAATCGAGAATTAAACACTCTGAAAGCCTTTGAAGCTGAGGAATAACCTACAAAGAATCCCTCATCAGACTTTGGTGCAAACTTTCGCAAATGATCTTGGGTGTTTAATATTGATACAAGACTACCAAATGACTTGAAGAATCCAATGAATGGTTTTCTTAGAAAAATGAGTTCATAAGGTGTCTTATTGCTTTCTTTGACTATCAGAGTTTGATTTTGTATAAAACAACCTGTGTTGACTTCCTTAGCCTAAAAGGTAATAGTCAGTTTAGCATATGCTAGCATCGTTCGTGCTGCTTCAATCAGTGTTCTGTTTCTCCTTTCAGCTAACCTATTTTGTTGAGGAGTTCTAGCTACACTAAATTGATACACAATGCCTTTGGTTGTACAAAATGAACTCAGATCTTCATTTTTAAATTCTGTTGCATTATCACATCTAATTAATTTTACTTTATGATCAAGTTAGTTTTCAATCTTAGTGATAAAGTCTTTTATTATCTGTGATGCTTCGTTTTTAGGAAGTAAGAAGAAAACCCATGTAAAGGGTGAGTATTCATCAATGATCACCAAACAATACTATTTCTTTCCAATGCTCATAACATGAGTTGGTCCAAAAAGATCCATGGAAGTAACTTCAATGGAGTATTGTTTATGTTCACAAGCTTTGGTTTATGAGATGACTTGTGTTTTTTTCCTTTAAGACATGTTGAACAATGGTCAATGAAGTGAAATTCTTTTTGAGGAAGACCAAGTACATGATTTCCTTTGACCAGTCTGTTCATGTTTTTGAAATTTGTATGTCCCAAGCGTCTATGCCAAAGTTGTGACTCATCAAATGATGCCTTAGACACAAGACATGTTTCTTCTTTGAGATGTGCAGAATTAAGGTTTAGGACATAGGTATTATTCTTCCTCGGGGTCTTCAAGACAACCTATTCTTTAGGAATTTGAAATCCTGGTTTTCAAATGTAGCAATGAGTGTCAGTGAAGTGAGTAGAATATTTCTTGTCACAGATTTGAGACATACTAAGAAGATTGAAATTCAACTGCTCGTAGTAGTTCACTCTATCAAAGCTTAGCAATCAGTTTGTCACAGATCCTTCACCTGTAATCCTACCACCTTGTGAATCTCCACCAAATGCTATAGTCGTGCTTTGAATCTGCTTGAAGTCATGAAGAAGGGAACGATCTCCTGTCATGTGTCGGGAGCATCCACTGTCCACGTACCATAATCTATTAGACCTGCATGGATGACCCTGCAAGCAAAAGAAATTAGTTAGAATATGGAACCCAAGCCATGATGGTCTTGGGTTTCCCATTTCTATCTAGGACTGTAACTTCTTGGTATTTTCCTCTAGGTTGAACTTTAGAGGATGATGCTTTGATTGATTTGTGTGGGGTTCTTCGGTTCTCCTTATTTTCATTTTCTCAATTTCAACTGACGTATTAGAAGAGTCATCAAACCTTTGGTCTCTATTTCTAAATAGAAATTGAGCATGTTTTTGATTTTTAGAAATCACTTTTGTTTTTGATTTTGGAAAAACATTGAGTGATTGTTTCATAATTTTATTTTGCTTTTATTTTGTCACACCCTCAATTTCCACCAACGGGTTTTTACCGTTAGGCGTGTGACATACCAGGATCTCAGACACAGTCATATCGAACAACACTATATGAATTTAAAATAAACGTTTGACTTCATTAAACGGAACATAAACAAAATTTTACATTAGCGCGGAAGCGTATACATGATATGTAAATCCATTACATGAAAGTTACAAGTGCCAAATCTAGACAAAATGTTCAATGCTGAAAATAAAATAGATGAATGCATGTCCTGAGTGTGTTTCCTATAGCGTGCATCATGAGCTTATGCGTTCCTGTGACCTGAGAAAGCATGCTAAAATGTGTTAACATAAAGTTGGTGAGTTCACAGGTTTAATCAACAAGAAATGTGTTCAAAAGCGTTTCAATGTTTTAGTATATAGAGCATATCGTTAGGTAGCTAGCCTATGTTCATGTTACTTAGCGTTTCGAACCAAAGCTGACTGTTTGCGTCCTATATGTTTGTTGTATCCCCGTCACGTCTCACCAGACAGTGACAAATGTTAGGTCAATTTTGCACCCGTTTGACCTCCAATCAAGCTAGCGCGACTAGCCCGGGC
>BJCO01505136.1:0-10759 GCA_018326465.1 Flaveria floridana | reverse complement strand
CGTTGCAAACTTCTTGGATGGAAGTCCAATAACATGATTTCCTGCTACAAGCTTGTTCATGTTCTTGAAGTTGGAATGTCCGAGACGTCTATGCCAAAGCTGACTTTCATCATTTGATGCTTTTGCAATTAGGCAAGTTGTTTCTGTTGAAGGATTAACTTGAGACATATCCAGCTTGTATACATCTCTATCCCTTTCAGCTTTAACAATTACCCAATCCTTGCTTATCTGAAAACCTGGCTTTAAGACATAACAGCAAGAATCATCAAATAGAACAGAGTATGCTTTATCACATATTTGGGATACACTTAAAAGACTCAAGTTCAACTATAAATAGAAGTTGACTTTGTCAAAGCTGATTATCCCATTTGACACTGTTCCTTCTCCTTTTATTTTGCCAACAACATCACCACCAAACGCGACGTGCATTCCATCCTTTAACTTAAAATATTGTAACAAGGCAGGATTGCCTGTCATGTGCCGGCTACACCCGCTCTCCACATACCATGTATTAAGTGGTCTTCTCGGGCGTACCTTGGGTTGATCAGATTGTGCCATTAGAGCTACTTCATCTCTATCCTCCTTAGGATCAGATTTTCGTTCCAATCATAGTTATCCTCTTCATTCTCACCTTCCATCTTTGGATCATAATTCTCTGACCAGTCCTCCCCCTGAATTTCTGCAACAAGATACAAACTACAGGTTAGATCATTATTGAACTGTTAAGCATATGCAATCCAATCATAACCATCTTTAATGCTGACTACAAGAGCTTTCTTGGGCTCTTTAGTTGATTTTGATTCCTCTTTATGCTCAGGCATAGGAAGACATTGATAAGGCTTTTGGAAAGTCTTCTGAGCTTGTTGAAACCTTTGATTGCCAGAACTTGATTGAGCATTTCCTCCATTGTTCCTTGGAGTCTTGAATTCTCTAGAGAAATGTCCATAACTATTACAGTTAAAACACCTTGACTTTGACTTGTCAAATCCAACAGTCTTGTTAGAACTGGGCTTGTACTTCCTGTTGACATAAGAGTGTTTTTGTGTTCTGTATGCAATCATCACCATCTGCCAATTTAAGTCCATCTCTTCTACATCTTCAGGATCCATCTTGAACAAATCCTGCAAAACAATATCTAATTGAGTTAAATGGCTACCTTGATATGCTTGAAAACTAGCCATAAAAGCAGTGAAAGCAGTTTTAGACTCTTCATCCTCTAATAGGATGATTATCACATCTTTAACTTTGCTAGATTTAGCAGATTTAGTTGATGGAGTCTCTGTTTGAACATTTGTACTCTGAGATTTAGGAGGAGATTGAGGATGAGACTGTGAGTTATAAGCAGGAACACTAGTAAATGATGAATCAGTGAAGAATCCTGCTCCAACAAATAAGTCTCCCAATTCTTCTAGAACCTTCTCACTCTTTGCCATGAAAGCATTTTCAACAGAGTTTGCAGGAGATGCAACAAACTTATATTGTGACATTGATGATGCTTTGTCATTGTTCCTTGAGCTTTCATCAATTTCAACAGACTCTATCTTAGCAATAAGCAAATCTAAATTCATTGGAAACTTCTCAGTATGCTTTAGAAAAGTTACTGTTTTTTTCCATGAGGAGGGTAAAGCATTGAGTAGTCTAAGATTTAGATCTTCAAGATCAGACTTGATTCCAGCTGTTGACATCTCAGTAGTAAGCAGAACAGATTTGTTCATCATCTGGTTTACTATTTCACCAGACAAATGTTGAAACAGTTCTAATTGCCTTTTCAGCTTTTGTTTCTTGAGGTTTTGGATGTCTTTTCCTCCTTCACAGATGGTCTTTAAGGGTTTGTACATAGTATATCCAGTCTGATATCCATCTAGCCTTGCAAGAACTTCCAAAGGTAGTCCTTTACACATCAAGGAGTATGCTTTAATATCATTCTTGAATCTTTTCAAATCATCTCCTTGTAAACCATCCTTAGGGTAGGGTTCTTGAGAATCTTTAGCATATACAAAACCCCTGTTAGGCCTATCAGTGGTTATTAGAATGTATCGTCCTTTTTCCATTGATTTCCAAAGATTAGTGTCAATGGAATTCAAATGGTGTTTTGATCTAAGTGACCAATTTTTGAAATCAGCTCTGTTTTTCAGTTTTGGAACTCTATTTTCTGAGTCTTCTAATTTCACCATCTTTATATTTTTGTTGATTTTAACTTTTCTGATTTTTAAATTTTGATTTTTAAAAAAAATTCTAAGTATTAAGTGAAGATGCGCCTGAACAGTAAAGAAACATCTCAACAGTTGAGAAACTTTTGAGTTTGAACTAGAACCGTCTAAGGGATTGCCTTAAAAAAAATTTCAACAACCGCCTAAAGTAGAAAAGTCTGAACAGTTGCAAAACGTCTGAACAGTTGTCAGACGTCTAGAAGTTTCAACCGTCCAAACAGTTCTGATGCGTCTACACAGTTATGAACCGTCTAGAATTACTTGAGCTCAAACAGTAGCAAAACTCCTCAACAGTGGTAAAACGTCTGCTTGAAAACCGCCTACACAGTGGTAAAACGTCTGCTTGAAAACCGCCTACATAGTGGTAAAACGTCTGAAAAGTGGTCAAACGTCTAAACACTTGGGCAATTTTCAGTGATTCTCAACCCTCATGCGTCACATTCATCATGTTCTTATGAATGTAATGAACTAAATTTTTCTGAAATCGATCAAACCTTGATGAATTGGATCGAAATATTCCAACTAAGTAGGTTTAATGCCGATTAATAATGTTCTTTGTTCAAATTCCTTGATTATCAACAACAAATCAGTGAATCTTCCAAATTTCAGTTCGATAAAGTTGAGCACGTTTCGAACCAAATTTCAACAAATTCTCTGAAATTTGATGAATTTGACTGCTAATTATGGTTCAATTCATGTTTATGATTATTAAACACAACTGAAAACCATAATATTTCAATTGAATTACTAATCAATCACAGAATCAAGTGAATTTTGAGTTTTCAAAATTTGACAAAAACTCAATTCACTCAACCAACAGCTCTGATACCATTTGATAGGATCAAATGTATAGATCTGTGATGATATTAGTTAACAAATCAATGAAAAACACAATCAATGTAATAAAATCAAAGCACAATATCAACAAAATTCAATGAGTTTATTGATATAAAGCAAAGACAATTACAAAGAGTGTAAGCAGATTCTCGTCCCTCTAACTTACACAAGTCTATGCTATATATACTACCAATAAACATAAAAAGGAACTAACTAATTACAATACTAGTTCCTATACTATTACAAAAGACAAAAAGACACATAAAGAGAAAATGCTAATCTTTAAAGAAGCACTAACAGTTCATCAGTATGGTCATGAATTATTTCTCCTTCTTCGGGAGTGTAACTCACAGACCTCCTGACAATTCCTTGCAAATCAAGAATCATTGTAAGTTGAGACTTGATTTGCTGAAGGGGAGTAATATCATACTCATCTTGCTGAGATGATTGATCTGCTTGAATTAAACATGTAAATACATCAACCATTAGTAATTCATCAAGACAATCAACATTCTATAAAGATACATTAACATTAAGTACATAAGTTGAATACTAGTTTCAAGTACAAAAGCTTTAAAATACATAAATATCTAAGCATTACTTTTGCCCAGAATAGCTGGCTTGTCAGCAGGTGGGGCAGAAGATGATGGTCCTTGGTCTTGCTTTCTCTTTGTTCTTCTCTCTTGACCCTGAGCTGAGGCAGATGTAGCTACATCTCCTTCTTCATCATTATCATCATCCTGCCTTCCTCTTGTCTCTCCATCATCATTGGCCTCATCATCATCACTATCATCATCTTCACCATCATCATTATCAGCATCTCCTTCTCTTATCTTGAGTGGCTTATCCTTTGATCCCTTGAGCTTGAGCATGATGGTCTTGTTGGAAGCCTCCAACTCCTTTATCTTCTTTGCTGATTGGAGGTTATGATCCTGGAGTTGGGCAATTTGCTGAGCTTGCTGTGAGATCTGCTGTGCTTGTGTAGCGTTTGCTCCTCAAGCTGACGTAGTCGGGCAGCCTTCTCTTTATCAGTAGCCAATAGCTTCAGCACCATACGGTTAAGTGCTGACAGCTGTTCCTCAACTCCAATGGGAGGTAGAGATGATCCTGTAGGGAATCTTGGGTGGAATGATGGTCCAGCTTGGTGGCTGGTGGTGGTAGTGGTGGCAGTGGTGAATATGGGTGGTGGTGTATAAATCGGTGGTGAAGTGTAGGCTGTAGTAGTGGAAGGTGGAGGTGTAGTAGTAGTGGTGGAGGGTGTGGTAGTAGTGGTGGTTGGAGTGGTAGAAGTGGTGGGTGGAGTGGTAGAAGTGGTGCTGATAAATGTGAACCTTAGCCTCTTCCCCTTCTTCCCGTAGGGTTGAGCCACTCTTTCTCCTCGATCCCTTGGAGACAGTGGCTCCCCCTTGGCTACTGGGCTCGTCTGGGGTGTAAGATAGATCAGTAGTAGCCTCCCCAGACTCGCCCTGATGTCCACCTGCCGCCCTAATCCCCCTCTCGGTGGCAACGACCCGGCTCCCCACTGTTCGCACCAGAGGCTCCTCATCTGACTCCTCCTCATCATCATGTCGGAAGTTTTGATGGAAACCTGCAGTCTCTCCTCCTCCTTGGGTGGATGATGGAGATGTCACATCAGTAGTAGTGGCCCTAGATTGGGTGGGGCCAGCACCTCCACCATTACCACTATCATCATCATCAGAATCATCAGTAGGGAGCACGATCTGCTCAGTGTCTGAGTCACTATCATCGTGGTGCCACTTCCTCTTCGCTAGCGCCACGTAGTCCTCTCAGGCCAAATCCCCAAACAACTGCCTGACAGGGGGTTTCACCTGCTTCCCCTTGTACACTTTCATCCTGCCTAAGGTGGTATCGTCCATCACCTCAAGCACCACGACATCCTCCTTCTCCTTTGGCAGCAAAGGGAGCTTCTGGTCAATAATCATCTGTATAAAGTGAGGGTACATGCAGAAGCTCTCCTTGCCCTTCGCCTCGATGTTCTCTACCAGGTAGGTGAAGATCATCCTTGAGAAGCTGAACGGATGGTTCAGCACCAACGCCATATAGGCGTTCTGAATCTGGTCGGACATCTCATCAAAGCCTCCCTTCCTTGAAGCAATGCACTCAAGCAGCACATGGGCTAAGTACTTGAATTAGGGGCACAGGTTGCTCTTGTTGAGCACACCTGCGTTGATATCCTCCGAGTACTTGGCCCGCAAAAAACAGCCTCGTACAGTCTGTGGGTGCAGTCATGTAGGGCAGTGTGCATCATCCCCAAACTCCAAGACTATCCTGAGATTGTCCTCAGTGATCTCTATAGCCTGACCAAAAATGGAGCTCCTGATACAGTAGGGCTCTAAGGACCTGTCGACTACAGCGCTTTCCCAGAAAGCCTACTGAACTGAGAGGTACGAAGTGCACTGAGTCGATATAGCACGGAAGATCCTCGATCTCCGTAAGAAGGTAATAATGCCCGAGAACTCAGCCGCGTTCCAGGAGGTCAGATCCAGATGAGCACAAAGGTTATGCTTTGTGCTCATAGTCCAGCGACTCGCCATCTGTTACACAATGTAAATAAACGTTAGTGTGTGTCAATGAGTAACAATTTGATTCATTGTACTTGAAATCTTCTGTTCTGTCATGCGAATGAACTCATACGTACGACTGAGCATGCGACTGGGCTTAGTCGTATACTATCCCATGCGTTTCTATCAGTCGTGCGACTGAGCTCATATGCATGGTTCAGTCGTGCGATTGAGCCATTCGTCCAGCTCAGTCATGCGCCTGAGCCAATCGTACAGCTCAGTCGTGCAATTGAAGTTCATCAGGGTGTCCATTCGCATGACAGACTGTTTTGTTTTTCAAATTCAAATTTTTAGCAAAACTTGATATTAGACTTCGTGGTTTGGCTCATCAGTCTCGCAAATGACCGACATAACACCTAATAACTTTTATTTGAACAATATACTTAGTTTTATAGGTTTCTTAAGCAAACTAAGTTTCAGTTAAGTTTAGGGCTTAAATTCAATCATTAGGGCACGGATTGATTCAAATTTGGAGTGAATATCATCGCGCATTACCCGGATTAACACTAGAAACGTTAGATCACAACACTCAGTGGTCTATAACAGTCAGGTTTCTACATCACAACACTCAGTGGTTTAGAACAGTCAGAAAAAATCGGGCAGAGTAACAGTGCTTCGTGCGATTTTAGGGCGATTGAGGGTGAAGGGGCTTCTGCAACCGACTCCCCCTCTATTTATACTAGGGTTCCTCCAGTCGTGCGACTGGATCCATTCGCACTCTTCAATCGTGCAATTGGCTCAGTCGGTCACATTCAGTCGTGCGACTAGGTTTCATTCGTGCGACTGACTCATTTGGTCACCTCCATTCATGCGATTGGTTCAGTCTTGTGGTCCAATCGTGTGAATTTACTCATGCTTATGGTACACACGTCTAGTCAATACGTGTGGGTTAGTCGTGCGATTGGGCTCATACATATGGTGCAATAGTACGACTGGTCCATACTCATGGTCTAGTCGTGCGAATGGCTCATACGTATGGTTCAATCGTACGGCTGGTCCATACTCATGGTCCAGTCGTGCGAATGGCTTATACGTATGGTTTGACTTTATGACCATTTAACACTTAGCCCTATTAATAATTGATAAAACATTTCGAGCACTCGATCATCTCAGACATGACCATTTTAACTTAGAAAACTGTTGATCACCTCAGACGTGATCCTTTTAACAGTAAAAGCAATTTTTCACCTCATACGTGACCCTTTTAACATTTGAAAACCCGTTTGGTCACCTCAGACGTGACCCTTTTAAGTGATTAAATCCCAGATAGACTTCCAATGCATAGTCCGACGTTTAATAACTAAACTTACTAAAAATTAAACAAATCAAACAACTAGAACTAAAAGACAAAACTAAAACTTATTTTTTGTAATTTTGTGTAAGGTTGAAATCCTAAGATAAGTATCTACTAGATTTTCCTTTCTAGATAGTATAGCATCAAGTTACATTGATCATAACTGGAACGATTCATTATGGAATCATACAGGTTTATCAAATCATTTGGGACATTTTATCAAAGCCTTTTGATGCCAGATTCTTGTTTTCATTGAGAGTCATTATCAAGTTTAGGAAATCATACTAGTGCTGTAAGATACCCACAATGATTTGGACTTTCAAGAATTACAGCTCACGATGATTGTCCGTATACTTGTCCTCTTAAATCCATACACATATTTTTGACACACATTGGTGATGATTTAAGGTTTAATTATTTCAACAAGCATTTGTGGATCCCACACTTATATGGTAATCAACATTACTCAGGAGATTTTTGAGCGGTCTACATGTATTTTGACAAGAAGAAACTATTCTAAGAGCTTTCAAAGAGATGCCAAGCCTCTGGTCAGCGCCATCGCACAGCAGAGAGGCACAAACAACAATGAATTCTAGAATATTTAGGTTATGCTTATCCTCAGGTCAGTGCCACCGCACAGCAGAAAGGCACACAACCTACCTTCTTGTTTGAGCAATTATATTCTTTTTGCATAGATCGCACCAACAACATAGGTTATTAGCTTGATTGCCTTTTGCTTCTTTTTATGTGCTTTGCTCATTTTTATGGTCATCCGCACACATTTATGGTGTTTATTTTGCTCGTCACACCTTATTGAAACTTCGTTGATTGTGTTAATTACGGATAAGGTGATAACCCATGAAAGGATCTCAGATCTAGTTTGATCAATTAGATTAAGATTTGCAGTGGAATAGTATAAAAATTAGACCAAATTAAGCAAGAACACAAATGATATTTCAATGAAACAGTACGGTTATAGAGAGAGAAAGTATTTCTACAAAAAGGTGTATTTTCATTCAACACATGCTTCGGCACGTTACAATTAGGTCATCTTTCCTTTTATAGGAAAGGATGACGTCAGCTGATGTCACTTGATAGTGACATCTAACCGTTATAACAACAACTACTGAAAGTAAACAAACTACTGAAGATGTCTACAACAGCTGACATCTTCTTACAAAAAGCTATGTAAACTAACACTATAACTACTGAAACTACAACGTCTGAAGAACAGGCTCTTCAGACGTTTTACATTAAGTAAACTATTGAAAGAAAACTACTGAAACTAAAACCATCACAACAACTGAAGAGTAGAACTTCAGCTGTTATGACAACCTCTGAAGACTTGATCTTCAGACTTAGTCTTCAGTAGAAGTCTTCAGACTTTGTCTTCAGTAGAAGTCTTCAGACTTTGTCTTTAGTAGATGAACTTCAGACTTTGTCTTCAGTACTTGAACTTCAGACTTTGTCTTGAACTTCAGCTGATGTCTTCAGTACTTGAACTTCAGACTTTGTCTTGAACTTCAGCTGATATCTTCAGTACTTGAACTTCAGCTGATGTCTTCAGTACAAGTCTTCAGTTGATGTCTTCAGCTGATGTAGTCTTCTTCAGTTGTTGTAACGTCTGTGGGACTTAAAGGTTTTTCTGATCTGGCTCATTGGTTCTTTTGGTCCAACAACCCACAACTTGTTGAACAGCTTAGTTTGAGCTTGAACTCACCAATGAATTCTACTTATCTATTGTGTTGAATGTACCGACACATCATCTAGTGATCTAGCAACCTCTAGGTCTACTTTCTCTGTGTTACCTTATTAGCAGCTAGTTTTACTATCATTTTTCCTTTTATGTTGCTTAGACTTCTTAGACTTACACTTCAAATTTTGCATCTTAATCAGTTAAATTCTTTTAAAGTCCCAAACTCTTTGTTCCTGTGTGCTATCATTTTCCAGAATCCTTGAATCAGCATCACAGATACAATCTCCTTTCTCTTAACTAGACTGTCCTCCTCCCTCGTTTTTTTATTATTTTTTGAGTAATTAAATAAAATAACTAATTTAATACTAAACTAACCTATTCTCCCCCTAAAATTCTAAAACCGAAAATATTTTTTGAGTTTTTGAATTTTATAGAAACAGGAAATTAAAATAAGAAAAATAAAAGAAAACAAAAAGAAAAAATAACAGTTGTCAGACTAAGTATTTTCATCTTCTGGAATCACTTCACTTTTCTTTTTCACACCGTTGACCTCTAACAGATATAAAAATATTGGTTTATCAAAAGCTTTTGTGTAGAGGTCAGCGCGTTGAAAATCCGTATTAATTTTAACAACATCGATTAAATTCTTTTTCAAAACAATCACTATAAAGTGATATTTAATTCTGATATGTTTGGTCTTAGGATGTTGGACCAAATTTTTAGTTACGGCTATAGCAGCAGAATTATCAACAAATATAGGAGTGTTAGAGAATTTCAAACCGTATTCCCGTATTTGCTGTTGAATCCAGATGATTTGTGAACAGCAGCTTGCAGCAGCAACATATTCAGCTTCACAAGTTGACAGAGCAACCGATGTCTACTTCTTACACTGCCACATGACTAATCTTCTCCCAAAGAATTGACATCCTACTGAAGTGGACTTGTAGTTCATTTTGCAGCCGCCATAATCCGAATCGCTATACGCTGTAAGCTCAAAGTCATCATCATGAGGATACCACAAACCAAGTGTTGGAGTACCCTTCAGATAACGAAATATCCTTTTGATGCCTATGAGATGGTTGATTTTAGGTTTCGCATGATATCTGGAGCATAGTCATGTCGCGTACATGATATCAGGTCGTGAGGTAGTGAGGTACATGAGAGATCCGATCATTCCTCGGTACATAGTGGCATCCACCAGATCACCATTTTCGTCGGGTGTGACGTCATGGTTTGTAGCAAGTGGAGTCCCAGCTGCGGAAGCATTCTCTATATCAAACTGATTGAGAATATCGCCTACATACTTTATCTGATGTAGAAATATCCCTTTTGGTGTCTGATCCACCTGTAACCCGAGAAAGAACTTCATCTCACCCATGGCACTCATCTCAAATTCAGCTTTCATTACTGCTTCAAATTCTTTACATAATGCTTCATTTTTGGAACCGAAGATTATGTCATCAACATAGATCTGAACTAGTAGTAAGTCACCATGCTTTTCTTTGATGAAAAGTGTATAGTCAATCACTCCTCTGCGAAAGCCATGTTTCACAAGATGAGTCGAGAGTTTCTCATACCAAGCTCTTGGGGCTTGATGGAGCCCATAGAGAGCCTTGTCTAGTTTGTAAACTCTGTCCTGATGATACGGATCCTCAAATCCTCCGGGTTGACTGACGTACAATGTCTCCCGGATTTCACCGTGAAGGAATGCACTCTTTACGTCTAATTGATAGACTTTGATCTACATGTAAGATGTATAGGCTAGGAAGATACGGATTGCTTCCATTCTTGCCACAGGTGCAAACACTTCATTGTAATCAATACCCTCGACCTGTCGAAATCCTTGAACTACAAGTCGAGCCTTGTTTCTTATTATGACCCTGACAGGATCTCAGCCTCTCGTTTGATCAATTAGATTGTTTTTGCAGCGGATTAGCACATTAATTAGCAATTATAGCAAGAACATAAAAGATATTGCAAGTAAAAGCACAAACATAGAGAGAGAAAAGAGCTCTGCGAAAAATTAATTGTTCTATTGCTCAACACGTTTCGACAATTAAAATAGCATGGTTCACCATCCTTTTATAGGCGGCAAAAGGATGGTGGTGATGTCCTTTCTCTGACATCAACCGATTATTAA
>BJCO01504974.1:0-10027 GCA_018326465.1 Flaveria floridana | reverse complement strand
TATCTTCTCCTTGTAACTCTTTAGATAAGCGATTTGAGTCCAAAAGTCTTGTAATCCTTTGAGTTGAGAAGCAATATATAAAAGTACCTTGAAAATTTACTTGCTGTGTTTATTTTCTTACTGCTTGCTACTTTGTATATTGTGATCAACTCTTTATATACTACTTGCTGAGTGTTGATTCAAGGTGAGTTTGAGAGAAAAACCATCTGTTGAGTGACCCTTATTCGATCCTGCATAGTTTTTATTTGAAATTAGGGCTAAGAAGTTTATAGGATAAATATTTGACTTTGTTGAGATGAAAATAGGATGAAGTTTATAATTTTCCTGTTAATTAATGTATGTATTTTTGTATGTATGTATATGTGTATGTGTGTATAGGATGACATGTGTTTGTAGGATGGATCTTTAACTTAGTTGAGATGAAGAACATGTGTGTATATGAGAGTGTATGTATATGAGAATGTATGTATTTGTTGTGTTAATTAATGTATTTTTGTAAGTATGTATATGTGTATATGTATGTGTGATGTTTATAAGATGACATGTGTGTATTTGTGTATGTATGAAATTAGGGTTAAGAAGTTTATAGGATGAATCTTTAATTTAGTTAAGATGAAGAACATGTGTGTATATGAGAATGTATGTATTTATTGTGTTAATTAATGTATGTATTTTTGTATGTATATATGTATGTGTGTATATATGTTAAATTGAGATAAAGTGTTTTTAGGATGACATGTGAATTAGCATTAGAATTGTATAAAATGCTTAGTTTTTTTTAACATGAGAAATAAATATCCCTCGTTTTATACCGCAGGTCACCCGTCTGAAGTTAAATTAATAGAATTTAATTTCGGACAGTCCCCAGTTTGGGACTGATTTTTGAATGTTTTGTCTCATTTAGTATATGAATGTGTATAACTGGTTTATTATTTAAAAAACATTTAGCAGCATTTCCCCTTTGCTTCCACGAATATATGTTTAATACACATATTTGGGAAGCTATGAGGAAATGATGTCGAATTATTCTTAAATAACAAATTAGTTGTACTCATTCATATATGAGACAAAACATTCAAAAAGTGGGCTAGGACCACCTTGTTACAAATTGTTTTATATGTTTGTAAGTTACTATTATATGATTATATATCTATTTATTGTGTTTACAGTGGGAAGAGGGTTCTGATGAACCAAATAGTGCCATATTAGCACATCGCCGTTTCTATACCGACTCAAGCGGTAACTTTTATCAACCCGAACCCACTGCACACTATGTAAGTAATGTACACACCTTAAATCTTATAAAAGTGAAGTAATATATAACATCGCCATGTATATAACATTTTATTGTTTTTATAACTAAATAGGAGCAAATGGTCGCGCTTCAACAGCAACACCCTGAATTAATAGAGAAGCAAATCATGCGACAGGTCTTGGGGAGCGGCCCGAGTGGGAACGTGGCATCGGACCAATGCCAAGCGTGCCTTCACAACCTCCACCTCCACTTCATAAAACGGATCAGCGGATGTTCTCACAGGCTGAGGTTGAGGAAATGATAGCAGCGAGACTACCAAGCGAGCAACAACAATGACAGTCTTAGATGATGTCTTATATGATGACACAAATGCAAAGTCAAATCCAAAACTAAGTCCATAACGCCTTGAGGAGAAGTGATCATTCTCAATAAAGTGATGATGAAGATGATGGTGGGTCCTCATTTTGATTTAATGTTTGTTATAAATATTTTAATATATTTTGAACATTTGTTTGTATCACTTGTTAACTCTAGACAATCGTTAGCTTTTATGTTATCATTTGTAATTGCGATTGATCTGATTGTTGGGATGGTATTACTGATATTGAACAGCAGGTTTGGTACCCAGAAATACCTGGGTGGGTTACTGATTAGCGATTGTTTGCAGCAGAATACCTGGGCGATTTTAATTAATTTTTTTAATTTAAAAAGAAAAAAATATATTGCGGTGATTCTTATCGTCGCAAAAAGTTTTTCCAAAATGTTATTTATTTTTTTTAAACCAGGTGAGGACCACTAATATTTCGTTGCAAATCTCGTCGCAATAAACATTTTGCGACCACGTATTTACGGTGACTTAATAACGACGAAAATATCTTC
Source organism: Flaveria floridana (assembly GCA_018326465.1). Classification (NCBI taxonomy): domain Eukaryota; kingdom Viridiplantae; phylum Streptophyta; class Magnoliopsida; order Asterales; family Asteraceae; genus Flaveria; species Flaveria floridana. The sequence continues at coordinate 7,893 of BJCO01504974.1, read as the reverse complement.
GCAATAAACTAAATGCGACGAAATACACATATATTACGACGATTTCCTATCACCGCAAAAAAATGAAATTTCTTGTAGTGAATACCGTTAGGCTCATATTCAATCCCTTCTACTCATCAGCATCTTTCTATAAAAAATAAGCATTCTTTAACCCTAATATTAATTAAAAAAATCAGACTTAGAACAATATTAATTTTTCAAAAATTACAACTTTGAAATACCAAAAGTCATTTGGAGCTATGTCTAAGAAGCTATCGAGACCTAGTAAAATACTAAATACCTAGAAAAAAATGGTCAAGTCTCTTCATTGCAATTTGTCGCATCTTGCTCATGACGTTCTCAAACTCTAATCTCACCCCTCGTTACACATATGTACAAAATGAAGTTTTAGAAATTGGAGGCCCTAGAAAAATAGGGGCCCCAAGCCCTAGCTTGGGTTCACTCTTCTATTGAGCCGACCTTATATGACTCGTATAGCATCATAAGAGTTGTATAAATGGTGTCCAAGGATCTATAATGGTGTAGCTTTAATATCACCTTATGATTAAGGTCGAAAGGCTGTCTTAATAATCTGACACTCATTATATGTTAAAAGAATACTTTTTATATCTCACAATCATTTATGTGTGGTTTATAAATTTTTTTAAATATGTAGCTACGGTAACAATGCTTAAATTTTGTAAGACTTGGTATTCAACTCCATAACGACTAGTCATACGTAATAGACTTCTTATCCGTAACAAACTTCTTATATGTAACAGACAACACTTAGAAATTATTCTTCAGCCTTAGTAGTTTCTTTATTAATAACAAACAATACTTGGCAACTTTTCTTTATTCGCAACAAACTACCCCTCCACAATAGGCAACCCTGCAACAATACTTATTTCGTCCATAACAAAATAACACATCCTAATAGAATACTAAATGGCAATAGAGTATTCATCTATGATATACAATACTTGGAAAAATATTTTGTTGTAGTGATACACTCATTCGCAACACGTTGTTCATTCATAATAGGTTGCTCATCCGCGCACATTATATTGGAAATGACGTAGTTCCCTGCTATGCTTTAGTTTATCCCTAATAAAGACTGTTCATCCATAGTGGATAGGACTTAGTAATGTTATGTATTATGTGTTATGCATGATATAACTATGTTTGACCTGTGTGGAAGAAAGGGTTACATCTTGCCTATGTGCAAGAACAATCTACGTATTGTTTATGTTACTAGAAATTGATTATGTCCGTCTTGCCTATATGCAAAAGGGCTATGACTTGTGTCTGTAAAAGGAAAGTGATTACCTATTGTCTATGCAGAAAAAAAGGCCAAGTACCATACATGTTACATGAAAACGGATTAAGTTTTGGTATGCAAAAAAGGATTAAATGAGTCTTGTATCAGTAAAAGAATGCTTGCATTTGTTGCCAAAATTTATGTGTTATATACGTTAAAGTTATGTGACCAAACTTCGCTATGCTATATTATGATATGCTATATTATGATATGCTAGCTCTATGTTATGTTATGTTATTGTTATTATATATTTTTTTATGAAATGCCTAGTAATATTTTTAATTAAAAAAACAAGAACTATACTAATTTTTTAGCATGCATATTAGGTTAAGTATATTTGTGTTAAAACGATGATGATTTTCTTGACATGAAAGTGAACGTTACCTGAAATCTTAATGACTAGCAACTAAATTATAGTACTTATTTGTAGACAAAGTATTTCAATTATAAGTTAAAGATTATAACTTAATGACTTATGTTTTAAAAGTTTATTACTTATGTTTAATGAAATTTCCATTTTGAGAACTCTGTGCTACGACGTACCAATTGTAAGTCATCCCATGTTTGGGGCCTAACACAAACCAATATCTCTCATAGTTGAAAAACATGAAAGTGAATGTAAGGACGTTTATAGTAGAATGAAAAGCACTTTAAACATAAACTATGGTTTTGATCATATGGCATCATGAAGGGTAACTTCAAACCATAATGGTTATCTAATTATGCATTATGTGCGGTAAAGTTTTGTGATCTAACTTGGCTATGCTATGTTATAACATGCTATGACTATGTTATCTTATTTTATGCTATAGTGCAATAACTATTGTTTTTATGTGTTGTATGAAATGCCAAGTTATGTTTCTAATTAACAAAAAACAAGAACTATGCTGATATTTTTAACATGCATATTAGGTTTAAGGAGATATGTGTTAAAACTATGATGACTTGCTTGGCATGAAAGTGAAGGCTACCCGAAATCTCAATTACTAGCAACTTATAAAATTTATTTTTAAAGAAAGTATTCTAGGTTAAAGATTATAACTTTATGAGTTGTGAAAATTTCAATTTGAGTACTATTCTACAATTATGTGCAAGAAAAGGCTATGTACTTTTTATGTGACAAGAAATATATTATTTCTTGCCTATGTGCAAACAAGGGTATTCTCTTAGTGTTTGTAAAAGGAAAGTGATTACCTCTTATTAGAGGTGTAAAACCTATCTTTTTCCCAAACGGGTTCGGGTTATAAACCGAACCCGTTTTTATGTCATGGAGCCAATTCACTGAATACTCGAACCTCTTAAACTGATTTGGACTGGTTTGAAGCCGAATTTTTTTTTAAATAAACCGGCTTTTTACCAGTTTTAAAACTAGTTTTGGGTATGGGGATACCAAACCGGTATACAAAGCAGCTGTTCGAATTGGGTTGAGAACCGGTTTAGCTCAAACCAGTCTTGTTTTTTTGACCTGTTTTTTTTTTCCGAACCGGTTTTCTTTGTACACCTCTACCTCTTATCTATACATAAGAAAGGGCCAAGTACCGTACATATTACATGAAAGGGATTAAGTTTTGATTTATGCAAGAAAGGGTTGGATGAGTCTTGTACAGGTATAAGCATGCTTGCAGTTGTTGCCAACATTTATGCGTTATGTTAGTAAAGTTATCCTAACTTGGCTATGCAATATTATGATATACTATGACTATGTTATGGTATGTTATATTATGATGCTAAAGCTATTATTGTTATGTAGTTATGAAATGGCAAGTTATGTTTTTAAATAAAAAAACAAAAATTATGCTGATTTTTTGGCATGCATATTAGGTTAAGCATATACGTGTTTAAAGCTATGATGATTTCTTGGCATGAAAGTGAGAACGACCTGAAATATCAATGACTAGCAACTAAATTATAGAATTTATTTGTAGACAAAGTATTTCTGTTTCAGGTTAAAGATTATAAGTTAATGGCTTATGTTTTATCAGTACTCTACTTATGTTTAACAAAATTTTCAGCTTAAGAATTATGCTATAATGTATGAAATGAACTGTAAGTCATCCCGAGTTTGGGGCCTTACACAAACCAATATCTCTCATAGTCGTAAAACACGCAAGTGAATGTAAGGACGTTAATAGTAGAATGAAAAGCACTTTAAACATAAACTATGGTTTTGAGTCAGATGGTATTATCAAGGTCAAACTTTAAACCTCAATGGTTATCTAATAATGCTTGAAAGAGCCCTATATGGGCAAAAAACTTTATGATGTTTTACCATGTTTTACGTTCTTATTTTTAACTTTCATTAGTTAGCTTTTTTTATCAACATCTTAATGATATGTGTGGGTTGGGTGATGATTCTATGTTTGAGTTGAACGGGCTTGTAGAATACGATAAAGTTAATAGGAGCATGTTTAAAAAAAATGTGTAGTTGGAGTTGCATGGACCACATGGAGTTGCCATGTTATTTTCATTAAAGGTGTCAATTATATCGGGTTGATAGGTTGATAATATAAAGAATTTCAGGTTGCTGAGGTAAACCTGAATGCAACCAATGTATGTATTCATATTTTATGTCATGTTTTGGTTTACCCGGGCGTTTTGTGTTCATTCGAGAATGTGTATTATCTAGTGTTCCTTTAACAATTTTAACAACCAACTACTATGATTCAAATGACTTTTTAAGGTAGGCCTTACCATTTCAGAAAATATTGTATACATTCATTAGTTTTCTCTCATTTCATTTGTTTGGCATTCACACTTGTAAGCACTGTTCCAATGGCTGCTGTCCCTCTTATCCTCACAACATGAAGACAACATAATTTTTGGGTGTGATGTGACAGGCATGACATGTCCATATCAAGATGTTGACACCATAAAGCACATCTTTCACGTGTTATTTAAAAAATTGTCTTAATACACAATTAAACAAATATGAATATATTGGATTCATAAGTTGAAGATGGTATGATTACGAGTTAAAGAATTTCCTATTTTTATAAGTTTAATAGTTTTGTGTATACTTTCAGATTTTAATTTTGGGAATCATACTTTTACCAATATAAATTAATCAACAGGAAAATTCATCTGTGATTAGTAAGGTGTTCTTTCAATAAATTCATTTCCTCATAAGAATTCACCAACAATTGATACCTCTTATTGTTGTCTACCATCGATAAAAGTTGAGAAACTTACCATTGATAACAATTTGTAAAAAAAGGTTTTACTAACTCTTCTCATTTATTTGTTATGATGATATAACGGCTATAATTTTCATAGTGAATCAAAATTGTTTGTTATTTATTTACGATACTAGTTTAGAAACTCGTGTGACATACGAGTTAAATGAACATATTAAACTAGCACTTAATAAACAATATTTATAAATTATAAATAATTTTTGAGATGAAATGTGATTAAAATTATGTATAAATAACCACCTTAGTAATAAAACAAAATATTTTTTAAAATTTTCACCTTAAAAACTTTTTATTTTAAAAAAATATTTTTAAACAATATCAGTAAAAAAATTCTTTGTACTAAAAAACTTCATATTTCATGAAATTTTGTTTTTAAATAGTTTACTTTTTTAGTAAAAAGAAACATGTTTTTTGTTTATTAAAAATTAGTTTTATAATTTAAAAATAATATATAATATCATTAGCATTTAAGTCATTAAATTATCAGCTTGTTGTGATAATTACATGTGACAAAATTATTGTGAGAAGATGACATATGATAAAAGTTATTTGAGTTAAATTCGGTTCTCCTTCAAAATTTTTAAATATTAAAAACATTTTTTATCGGTTGACAAGAATAACAATTTTCTTTTAAATATTAAAAACATAAGTTACCGTCAAAGTTTCTAAGTTCAAAAGTATTATCGGTTGTTTCAACGTAATCTAATATAATGAAACTTTTATACTAAAATATAAACAACTTATAAAACTTTTAAATACTTGGTGTTTTTAATATTTTAAAAAAAATATTACTTTTTTCAAACTTTAAAAGTAAAATTAAAATTAACTAAACACATTTTGCTTTATTAGAAAAAATGCAAAATAAAATGGTAATGTAATTAATTCAAATCGATAATTTGTCGCATATGAGACTAAAGTGGTCAAAATTTTTTGGCATGGATTCGGAAAATGCGAACAGAAAAGACAAATGACTACTTTAATATTCAAGTCGGCATTTTTCTCACATTTTACATTTTTAACGAATTCATATTTAAGTTATTTTAATTTAGGATACTTAAAGATACAATCTTACACTCCCTCCTAATTTAATTTTAAATCTATTAAACACTAATAAAAAAAAATTTTACAGGCCACTTGTCATAATTCTAGATATTCTAAATTTTATTTTCTCGTTTCTCTTATAATAAATATTAAATTAACTACAAATGATATTATTTAATTCTTTTCATATTAGAAATACTTTTTAATTAAATTAAAAAAAGATATTTCTACAAATGCAATTTGTAAAGAAATAATTTTCTTACAAAATAATAACTTTTTTCAAAAAAAAATCAATTTTTTAAAAACACAATATATTTTAAAACATGCGGCTTTAAAAAAATAAAATTCTTTATGAAACAAAAATTATAAAATTTCAAAGTTTTATAGTAAATAAATTATTAAAAATGACACCTTTTTAAAAATGGTTTGTTTTGAAACAATTTGTTTAAAAACAAACTTTTTTAGAAAAAAAAACTAAACAAAAGTTTAAAAAATAATATCATTCTTTTATCACTCGTACGTAATGTCAATCGTATCTTATATCAAAAGATCGTTTTATAATTCATTAATTTTTATTAATAACTATTTAATATTTTGTTTATTCAACCCGTGTAATACACGGGGTACTAACATAGTCTTTTATATCCTCGTCTTTGTTTATGTCTTTATCTTTATTTTTATTTTTATTATTTATTATTTATACTAGAGTACATTATTATTTTGGCCACTGTGGTTTGGTCATTTAACTCTTTTGGCCCAATAAATAATATTTTGACATCAGACCATGACGTTACATTTTATAACAGTTTTAGCCTCTAACCAGTAACTCTGTTAATTTTATCAGTTAAATGCAAGAGTATTTTAGTCTTTCTTATTTCAGGGACTGTTTTGAAAGTTTTTTTAAGTTAGTTAACACTAAATGGTTATTTATGTAATTGCTTAAACTAACAATAACCAACACTAAGTTAAATAAGTTTTTAATTGCATATTTAAAAAAGAGTAAATTACCATTTGCATCCCTGTGGTTTGGTGATTTTGACCATTTGCATCCCTATAGTTTAAAAATCCCTATATCCACCCTGACATATCGTTTTTGTCCCCGTTTGCATCCAAAATCCAAACGCCGTTTATCTTTGCCGTCAAGTACCATTTCATCCAAAGGTAATTTAGTCAATTCGTTCCCTACCCTTGTACCGTTTGTATCCCATCTCTTTTCTTCCTTTTTCTATGATTCCATCTCTTCCATCTCAAGTAAAAATATTAAAGAACATGATCAATTGAAAAAGCAAAACATAAGAATGACAAATGAATCAGATCTGAGAAAACGGGTATGTGTAAATTTTCATTTTCAAGATTTCTTGAAAAACTTACGAGTCAAACAGATAAAAACTCAATGACTGTAAAAAATTCCCCTTTTTGTACTCTTCATTCCCCAATTTCTTCAAATCTTCAGGATCCACTGACAATCTTCTTGAATTTGAAGCTGTTGGAATATGGGTCTTAACTATACCGCCGACGACGGTGGATTTGACCGCCGACGACGGTGGATTTGACCGCCGGAGTGCAATTAGAGCCACCGCGCATATGCTTCCGTGACCGTAATTACCGGTGCCTAAACTCAACACATCGGGTTTGGAGCTCCGATTTGCCATCGGGTAACAGCTTGTACAGTTTTCAAGATTGTAAACCGTGCAGTAACAGCTTGTACAGTAACATTACCTGAAAGCTATAGCAATATCATCCCCAAATTTTTCAAGAGCCTTATCCATAATTTCAAGCGGAGAAGCCTTCTCAAGATCCTTAGCCAATTTCTCAAAGTCCTCAACGTCTGCTACTTTGTCCACTACATCTGCATAATTAACCCTAAATTATTCACAACCCTTCAAACGAACCTTCGATTACACCATCCAATTAACCCTAATTACATGGTTAATCAAAAGCCCCAGAAAAACAACAAGCAATTAACCAATTACACATACCAGGAGCAAACACAGTGGCCGCAGAAGGAACAATCGAATCATTCCTCTTGGATTCAGCATTCAACGCCTTCACCTCCGAAGATCGCTTCCGTGGAAACAGACAACACATCAGGTGAGCTATCAACAGACAACTCACCGGAGTGATTGTTGGTAGCCCCACCGAAGAAGAAGAAGAAGAAGAAGAAGAAGAAGAAGAAGAAGAAGAAGAAGAAGAAGAAGAAGAAGAAGAAGAAGAAGAGCTAGAGCTGCTGCTAACCGTTGGTCCGACCCTCAAGGGCGAAATGGGCGAACCCGAACCCGAACCCAGACCCAAATGGAGTTCTCGGAAGTCGGGTTTATCGGTGTTATCGCCGTCGTGGGTGAGTGATTTGCGGAGACG
>BJCO01504302.1:0-14999 GCA_018326465.1 Flaveria floridana | reverse complement strand
CCATCCTTCTTCTTCACGAATAAGACCGGAGCACCCCAAGGAGAGATACTCGGTCTAATGAACCCCTTATCAAGCAACTCCTGCAGTTGCTCCATCAATTCCTTCATCTCAGTCGGAGCCAACCGATACGGTGCCTTAGCTACAGGTTGAGCACCAGGTATCAAGTTGATTTGAAATTCGATCTCGCGATCTTCTGGAAACACGTCTAGAAAGTCACACACAACTGGCCATCGGACAGTTGTAGTGTTGACGTATCCACATCCTTCACATAGGTGAAATAGGCACTACATCCACATCTCATGCACTTTCCCGCCACCGCCATCGAAATCACCTTTGGGATAGTTGTAACTCGATCACCATAAATTGTCACCAAACTCCCATAAGGTACTGTCAGTCTAATCATCTTCTTGCGACAAACGATGTTCGCCTCGTAGTCTGCCAACCAATCCATTCCTAGGACTATATCGAAACCACCTAAGGTCATCACAAATGGTCTAACAGGAAACTTATGACCTTCTAATTCTATGTCGCAACCTTCTATCATCTCATAAATCCTGGTAGACTTACCCATGGCTGTTTCTACGTCGAAGGGCTCATCAATACATTTACTCCTGAAGGGCAACTTATCACAAAAGGCAGCAGAAATGAAACTCCTACTAGCACCGGAATCAAATAACACGGAGGCAAAAGTTTGATTTACTAGAAATATACTGGACACCATGTCGGGGTCCGTCCTAGCCTCCTCCTGGGTCATCGTGAAAGCTCTTGCGCTTGCTCTCTGCCCTACATTCCCCGTCGTCTTCTTTGCCTCGGAGCTCTTAGCTCTCGGCTTCGTACATTCCCGACTCATGTGACCCTCTCCACCACAGTTAAAACATCTTGCCACACGACAATCCTTTGCTATATGCCCCGTCCTCCCACACTTGAAGCATACATTCGATCCCCACCAACATTCTCCGGTATGCTCCTTCCCGCATTTACAACATCTCTTTGACTTCGCACTGGGTGTGACCACACGTCGGTCATCCACCCTCGCAACCTTATTGCTTGGAGCGGCCCCTTCACGTCCAAACCGTTTCACAATCCAATTCCGGTCACCACCACCTTTCCTGCTCACCTCAGCTACCACCACTTCTTGCTCATCATAAAGCCTTCCAGCCAAATCAACCATTGACATAAACGTACCCGGCCGGGCGGCAATCATGTGCCTGCGGATATCCGCCAACAAACCTTGAACATACCTGTTAATCTTTCGTGACATAGGTGTCACCTGATCCGGCACCAGCCGTGCCATCTCGTTGAATTTGGTGGTGTACTGTTGGTGTGTCATGGTTCCTGCTTCCAACTGTAGGAACTCCCTCTCAACCTTGTCAAGTTCCCTGTGAGGACAAAATTCCTCGATGACCAACTTCTTCAACTCACTCCATCTCATTCTTCCAGTCATTCTACTACCCTCAGCCTGGACAATATTGTCCCACCAGCATAAAGCTGAGTCCACAAACGAGTGGACAACAAAATTAACCTTCTGATCTTCTCGACACTCGCTGATATTAAGTGCAGCCTCCATTTCTCTCACCCATTGGTGAGCAGCAGCAGCAGTGCCAATACCATTTAAGGTAGGGGCTTGCACCTTTGAAATGCTCCATAGTTACAGCCTCGGGCAGTTTCTTGCACCGCTTCTTCCTCCTCCTCCTCATTTGAGACAATCGTCTCGGTCTCTGATTGTTCCCTCTCTTCCCTTCCGGAGGGTCTGTTAATCTCCTTCCTCTCTCCTTCTCTTACAGCCTTTATTACTTCAGTTACCACAGACGGTAAGACGGGGTCCTAGGGGCAGCAACCCCTAGTGGGATCCAAGGGGCAACGCCCCTGGCTAGGGCCGAGCTGCCAGGTCAGCGTGAAAAATTTTTATTTTAACACATTCGTATGACACATTTAGTTATAGAAAAATCGATATTCCTGTTAAAACTCCCTAAAATCTTGGTCATTTAAATCGTATATTTAGTATGCATTTCCAGCCCCAAACAAGTTTAAAACCTTTAAAATAGGAGATCTAGAACTCACTTGGACTCAGTGAGTAGGTTCTCAGTCAAGCTTTTTAAGTAAGGGTTGCACTACATAGCCTGCAGATAAGTTAACACTCAAATGAGTTAATTTCTGCCTAATTTTGCTGCTAATTTCGCTGCAAGATCAGCAGTTTCGCCAGCAGTTTCGCTGCTAGTCTCGCCAGCAGTTTCGCCAGCAGTTTCGCTGATAGTTTCGCCCAACTTTCATTGGAAATTCAAGTCTGCAAATCTACCTGTGAAACTATAGTTTCGCAGGGTGATCCATAGTTTCGTTGGACGATTGCATAATTTCGCTGGTTGAACGCCCAGTTTCGCAAAACGGGCTGATATTACGAACCAGCCCATTTTTAACCCATAACTTCAATCTTTTACACCCAAAACCTTGGTTTATCATCCATGAAGCTATATCTAAACTTTGTACATGTTTTCTTACACAAAAACGTGAGTTTTGGACGATTCTTTGCCACTTTCAAAAACCTAAAACCTAGAATCCGGGTTTACATCAAAAGGAATGATTAAATTATGTGTCTTACCTAGATTCTTGGTCTTTTCTTGTTGTTTGGATGCCCACTAACACCGATCTTCAATCTCTTGATCAACCGAGTCTTGAATCACCATTTTCTCTCCACTTTCTCTCTCTACACTCTCTCTCTAGATGTTGGGTGTTGAGTGCAAATGAGAGTGGCTCAAGCTGATCCGTTCATATATATCGGGTGTTCTCGGGACTTCCAACTCGCCCAACATGTAACCCAAATGGTTAACTCGGTCTATAACCCATTTCTATCTTATTTACATTAAATAATCCTTTCTAAGCTCATTATTATTAATTGGCTCATTTTGACTTTATTCCAGGCGTTACAAGTCCACCCCCTTCTTTAGGTTCTGTCCTCAAAACCTGTTATTCCTCGAATAGACGTGGGTAATGTTGTCTCATCTCCTCTTTAGTCTCCCATGGAGACTCAGATCCCTTCCTGTGCGTCCACTGTACTCGTACAAGTGGAACCTCTTTACTCCTTCGCCTCTACTCCTTGCGATCGATGATCGCCACTGGTTGCTCCACATAATTGAGCCATTCATCCACTTCAATGTCTTCCAGTGGTACTATCATATCTTCGTCGTCTAAGCACTTTCTCAAGTGAGATACATGGAATGTCGGATGAATTCTACTTAACTCACTGGGCAACTCCAACCTATAGGCCACCTCTCCTACTTGAGCAATAATTCGGAAAGGCCCTATATACCTCGGGCTCAACTTGCCCTGCTTGCTAAACCGAATGATGCCCTTCCAAGGTGAGACTTTCAACATAACCTTGTCACCCACCTGGAACTCAATCGGGCTATGCTGTTTATCGGCATACGACTTTTGCCTATCTTTGGATACCTTCATAAAAGCATTGATCTTTTCTAGTTTCTCAGTCATAGCCTTGATCACCTCGACACTTCCCAACTCCTTCTGACCAATATCACCCCAACAAATGGGTGTTCTACATCATCTACCGTATAGCATCTCATAAGGGGGCTTACCAATACTGGCATGGTAACTGTTGTTGTATGAGAATTCAGCTAATGGTAGGTGGTCATCCTAACTTCCTCCAAAATCAATGACGCATGCACGAAGCATATCCTCAAGCATCTGAATTGTCCTTTCCGATTGACCGTCCGTTTGGGGATGATAAACTGTGCTGATATGTAACCTCGTCCCCATCGCATCATGAAATCTCTTCCAAAACTTGGATGTAAATCGGGTGTCACGATCCAACACAATAGATGCCGGTACACCATGACGACTCACAATCTCCTTGATGAATATATCCGTGAGTCTCTCAAAGGAATACGTCTCTCGGATCGGTAGGAAGTGAGGACTCTTCGTCAAACGATCAACTATCACCCATATGGCATCATACCCTCTCACGGTACGCGGTAACTTCATGATAAAGTCCATGGTGATATGTTCCTACTTCCACTCGGGTATATCCAAAGGTTGGATTTTCCCTTACGGCTTCTGATGCTCCGCCTTCACCTGAAACTAAGTAAGGCACTTACTCACATACTCCACTACATCACGCTTCATACCCATCCACCAGTAGTCCTTCTTCATGTTCTGATACATCTTGGTGGCACCAGGATGAATGAAGTACCAAGTCTTATGAGCCCAATCCATGATCTTCCCATGTAAGTCCCCATAACGAGGAATCCACATTCGTCCAAATCGGGTTCTAAAACCAAGAGTGTTCTCACCTAATTCTGTTACTAGACCTTTCATCCTTTCAGAGTTAAGACGATCTTCTTTTAAAGCCTCGTCTTGAAATTCCTTGACCTGCGTCATCACGTCAGAGGTTATAATCAACTGATATGCCTTCACTCGAATCGGTTCGGGTCTTTCCTTTCGGCTAAGGGCGTCTACCACCACGTTGGCCTTGCATTGATGGTAATGGATCTCGCAATCGTAATCCTTTATGAGCACCAACCATCGCCTCTGCCTTATATTCAAATCTTTCTGCTCGAAGAAGTACTTCAAGCTCTTGTCGTCAGTGAAGATTGTGCATTTTGTCCCGTATAAGTAGTGCCGCCAAATCTTCAAGGAAAAAACCACAGGTGCTAGCTCTAAGTCATGAGTGGGAAAATTAACCTCATGAATCTTTAGCTGTTGGGATGCGTAGGCTATAACCTTTCCTCGCTGCATCAATACGCAACCCAACCCTGAGTAAGAAGCATCCGAATAGACTACCAAGTCCTCGCTTCCTTCGGGTAATGATAAAACAGGAGCTTGAGTCAATCTCATCTTTAACTCCCTTCAAAAGCATTCTCCTGATCTTGACCCCATACAAACTTCACATCCTTATGGGTCAGTTTAGTCAACGGAGAAGCTATCTTGGAGAATTCTTGGATGAACCTTCGATAATATCCCGCCAACCCCAAGAAGCGACGGATCTCAGATTGCGTCTTTGTAGACTTCCATTGCATCACCGCTTCCACCTTTGCCAGGTCTACCTTAATCCCCTCAAGATTTATGACGTGACCCAAGAACTGAAATTCGTGTAACCAGAACGCGAACTTGGAGAACTTAGCATACAACTTCTCCTTTCTCAATGTCTCCAACACTTCTCGAATGTCACCGGCATGCTCCTCTTTGCTCTTTGAGTAAATCAGGATAACATCAACAAACACAATCATTGTTTTATCCAACATCGTCCGACACACTCGATTCATCAAATCCATAAAAGCAGCTGGCGTGTTTGTTAAACCAAAGGACATAACGAGGAACTCATAGTGTCCATAACGCGTGCGAAAAGCTGTTTTAGGAATATCTTGCTCCTTAACCTTCAACTGTTGGTAGCCAGATCGAAGATCTATCCTCGAGAACCAACTGGCACCTTGGAGCTGATCAAACAAATCATCAATCCTTGGTAATGAATACCGATTCTTCACCGTTAACTTGTTCAATTCCTGGTAGTCGATACACATCCTCATACTACCGTCCTTCTTCTTCACTAATAAGACCGGAGCACCCCAAGGAGAGATACTCGGTTTAATGAACCCCTTATCAAGTAACTCCTATAGTTGCTCCATCAATTCCTTCATCTCAGTCGGAGCCAACCGATACGGTGCCTTAGCTATAGGCTGAGCACCAGGTATCAAGTTGATTTGAAACTCGATCTCATGGTTTGGTGGCACACCTGGTTAATCTTCTGGAAATACGTCCAGAAGGTCACACACAATCGGCACATCGGACAGTTGTGGTGTTGACGTATCCACATCCTTCACGAAGGTGAAATAGGCACTACATCCACGTCCATGCACTTTCCCGCCACCGCCATCGAAATCACCTTCGGGATAGTTGTAACTCGATCACCATAAATTGTTAGCAAACTCCCATCAGGTGTTATCAGTCTAATCATCTTCTTGCGACACACGATGTTCGCCTCGTAGTCCACCAACCAATCCATTCCTAGGACTACATCGAAACCACCTAATGTCATCACGAATGGTCTAACAGGAAACTTATGACCTTCTAATTCTATGTCGCAGCCTTCTATCATCTAATAAATCCTTGTAGACTTACCTATGGTTGTTTCTACATCAAAGGGCTCATCAATACATTTACTCCTAATGGGCAACTTAGCACAAAAGGTAGTAGAAATTAAACTACTACTAGCACTGGAATCAAATAACACGGAGGCAAAAGCTTGATTTACTAGAAACGTACCTGACACCATATCGGGGTCCGTCCTAGCCTCCTCATGGGTCATCGTGAAAGCTCTTGCGCTCGCTCTCTGCCCTTCGTTACCCGTCGTCTTCTTTGCCCCAGAGCTCTCAGCTTTCGGCTTCTTGCATTCCCGACTCATGTGACCTTCTCTACCACAATTAAAACATCTGGCCACATGAAAATCCTTTGCTATATGCCCCGTCCTCCCACACTTGAAGCATACATTCGATCCCCACCTACATTCTCCGGTATGCTCCTTACCGCATTTACCACATCTCTTTGACTCCGCACCGGGTGTGACCACAGGTCGGTCATCCACCCTCGCAACCTTATTGCTTGGAGCGCCCCCTCCACGTCCAAACTGTTTCCCATTCCAATTCCGGTCACCACCACCATTCCTGCTCACCTTAGCTACCACCACCTCTCGCTCATCATAAAGCCTTCCGGCCAAATCAACCACTGACCTGAACATACCCGGCCGGGCGGTGATCATGTGTCTGTGGATATCCGCCGACAAACCTTGAACATACCTCTTAGTCTTCTGTGACATTGGTGTCACCTGATCCGGCACCAGTCATGCCATCTTGTTGAATTTGGTGGTGTACTGTTGGTGTGTCGTGGTTCCCACTTCCAACTACAGGAACTCCCTCTCAACCTTGTCAAGTTCCCTGTGAGGACAAAATTCCTCTATCACTAACTTCTTTAACTCCACCATCTCATTCTTCCAATCACTCTACTACCCTCAGCTTGAACAATATTGTCCCACCAGCACAGAGCTGAGTCCACAAACGAGTGGGCAGCAAACTTAACCTTCTGATCTTCCCGACACTCGCTGATATTAAGTACATCCTCCATTTCTCTCACCCATCGAGGAGCAGCAGCAGCAGTGCCATTACCATCAAAGGTATGGGGCTTGCACCTTTGAAATGCCCCATAGTTACAGCCTCGAGCAGTTTCCTGCACCGCTTCATCCTCCTCCTACTCACTCGAGACAATCGTCTTGGTCTCTGATCATTCCCTCTCTTCCCTTCCTGAGGGCCTGTTCCTCTCCTTCCTCTCTCATTCTCTTACAGCCTTTATTACTTCAGTCACCACATATAGTAAGATCGTCTGCATGACCTAGTGAACCTCCTCCACCACATCCTCCTTCACTGAGGCCCTCAAATTAGCACTCTCATCACCACCTTCCAAATGAGGGGTCTCAAGCTCTTCATAAGCCACTTTTCTACTCTAGGCCTTCCTCTCGTGACCCGTGGTCCAGTACCACGTCCACCATGACCTCCACCTCGAGAAGGCTTCGAAGATCTACCACCAGCCATCATCTACTCACTATAAGATTCAAACACTAACACAGTCATTCAAGGTAATAGCTAAGTTTATATCAAGTATAGTAAGTCCCTAATTACAGTGGCTAGTTGTGATTATCCACTTACTTTACTCTTCATACCCCAAGCATTTCCTATCCTGACTACACCAGTATCTAAATCTACTAAAGGCACATAAACCACATAACATGCGCACGTAATACCGGTTATCAATAAAGAAAATACATGATGGCACGTAGCTACTCGGACTGACATCCCTTCCCTTTAGTCCCATTCTCAGTTTAAGTTTAGGTTTTAGAAAATAGTTACCCAATTCTCTTAAACTTTGGCTCTAATACTAACTTGTAAGGCCCCGTTCCTGGAAACCTCACAGTCGGTCATTCATCGCACATAATTCACACATTTATTTAAAACATTGCAGCGGAATCATTTAACTAAAATCATTTCATATATTAATAACTGCTTTTGGAAAATAATACCACATCGTTACAAAACATCATTCGTTGCATTACATCGCAAAAACATCATTTTACATAAAATGGATGCCATCCAAAATAATCAAAGTAGCTGCCCCCGTGCCATCCTCAGCAACTTTTACCTGCCAACTGGAAAATACATAAAAGTCAGCGTTGCTGAGTGAGTTCTAGTTTTATAAAATATATATTACCTTTTGCTCGTTAAAACATTTTCTTTACTATCGCACCTGATCACACATCATACGTACAACAAGGTAATATTTATTATCTCCCTTCATCATTCGTTTCGTACATATCACACATTTCGTACTTATCGCACTTTTCGTACATCATTTATTATCTTTCACTCCTATCTAGATCCTGTCAAGCTTTACCCTCCTCGTGGCACGCAACCACGATTTCTGAGGTCGAATGGCAAGGATCCCGTTTCATACTTTATTATTATATTTCGTTAACGTTCATCTCGTACTTTATCACTATCTTTAGTTAACGTTCATTTCATGCTTTGTCACTTCGTTCATTTCATACTTTATCATCTCGCTCGTTTCATACTAATTCTAGATCCTGTCAGGATTTTTCCCCTATCGCGGTCCGAAACCACCATTCCGAGCACAAAGCTCCTTTACTAATTGGCACGAAGCCCATGGCCCGAAGCCACCATTCTAGGCACAAAGCCCCGTTACTGTTGGCATAAAGCTCGTGGTCCAAAACCACCATTCCAGGCATGAAGCCTCATTTCTAATTGGCATAAAGCCCGAGGTCGAATGACAAGGATCTCGTTCGTACTATGGGTTCAGTCACCTAGACTGGTCCTCCTGTGTGTGAACCCTCATGGGTTAAAATCGTACGTTATAACACACAGTTCAGCTATCAACTCACAAAGAGTTGTAAACCTCCTTTCATTTGCTTACAAGACTGTCATTCAATCGTTCATTATATTCCACTTTTATTATCTTAGGTCTTTCGCTTCATTAAGATAATACTTTATGTTCATCATCATAATCACACCACGTAAAGTCACATCATAATACATAAATAGGAACAGAAGGAAACATAACATAAACATACATAACATCGCATACATCACATACATCATCACACATCATCATAAACATCATGCATCATCCACTCCCATACACATACATATACATAACAAATCATTATAGAACATAACCGACCCTTCGTGGGACAGCGGGGGTTCGGGGATGGCAGCCCCTGACAGCGGGGTCCTAGGGGCAGCAGCCCCTAGTGGGATCCAAGGGGCAACGCCCCTGGCTGGGGCCGGGCTTCCGGTCAGCGCGTACAATTTTTATTTTAACACATTCGTATAGCACATTTTGTTATAGAAAAATCAGTCTTCCTGTTAAAACTCCCTAAAATCTTGGTCATTTAAATCGTATATTTAGTATGCATTTTCAGCCCCAAAAAAGTTTAAAGCCTTTAAAATAAGGGATCTAGAACTCACCTGGACTCAGTGAGTAGTTTCTCAGTCAAGCTTTTTAAGCAAGGGTTGATAGGATCTCAGCCTCTAGTTTTATCAATTAGGTTGTATTAGCAGCGGATTTAGTACAAGAATTAGAACAAACAAGCAAGAACACTAAAGATTTAGCAATAAAAACAGTAAGTTATGGAGAAAGATAGAAGTTCTACAAAAGAGAATATTTCATTCAATGCATGCTTCGACAGCGGCTACAATTAGGTCATTATCCTTATATAGGAAAGAATGACGTCAGCTGATGTCACTTGATAGTGACATCAAACCGTTATTAACAAACTACTGATAACAAACTAAACTAGTGAAGATGTCACAACAGCTGACATCTTCTTACAAAATGCTAAGTGTCAAACTATTACAAGAACTGAAAAGAAACTACTGATAACTACAACGACTGGAGAACAAACTCTTCAGTCGTTTTACAAACTACTGAAAATAGAAAAAGAAACAACTGAAAAAGGAAACAATCACAACAACTGAAGAATACTTCTTCAGCTGTTATGACAAACTCTGAAGCTTCAGCACTTGGTCTTCAGACTTTAACTTCAGATAATTCATCAGCTGATGACTTTAGTAGTTGTCATCAGCTGATGTCTTCAGTCTTTGTCTTTAGGCTTTGTGCATCAGTTGTTGATCTTCAGTACTTCAGTTCTTCAGCTGTTGATCTTCAGTACTTGTCTTCAGCACTTGAAGCTTTAGTACTTGAGTTCTTCAGTACTTGATGCTTCAGTAGATGAGTCTTCAGTACTTGAAGTCTTCAGCTGTTGATCTTCAGTTCTTTGATCTTCAGCTGTTGAAGTCTTCAGTCTTTGTCAAACTGCTGATGAGGCTTTCAGCAGTTGTTGTGATGTCTTGTGGGACTTAGAGGTTTTTCTGATCTGGCTCATTGGTTCTTTTGGTCCAACAAGGGTCGCACTACACAGCCTGCAGATAAGTTAAAACTCAAATGGGTTAATTTCTACCTAATTTTGCTGCTAATTTCACTGCAAGATCAGCAGTTTCGCTGCTAGTTTTACTAGCAGTTTCGCTGATAGTCTTGCCAGCAGTGTTGCTGCTAGTTTCGCCAGCAGTTTCACTGACAATTTCGCCCAACTTTCGTTGGAAATTCAAGTATGCGAATCTACCTGCGAAACTATAGTTTCGCAGGGTGATCCATAGTTTCGCTGGATGATTGCATAATTTCGCTGGTTGAACGCTCAGTTTCGCAGAACGGGCTGAAATTACGAACCATCCCATTTTTAACCCACAACTTCAATCTTTTACACCCAAAACCTTGGTTTATCATCCATGAAGCTAAAATCTAAGCTTTGTACATGTTTTCTTACATAGAAACGTGAGTTTTGGACGATTCTTTGCCAATTTGAAAAACCTAAAACCTAGGATCTGGGTTTACATAAAAAGGAACAATTAAACGATGTGTCTTACCTAGATTCTTGGTCTTTTCTTGTTGTTTGGATGCCCACAAACACCGATCTTCAATCTCTTGATCAACCGAGTCTTGAATCACCACTTTCTCTCCACTATCTCTCTCTACACTCTCTCTCTTGATGTTGGTGTTGTGTGCAAATGAGAGTGGCTCAAGCTAATCCGTTCATATATATTGGGTGTTCTCGGGATTTCCAACTCGCCCAACACGTAACCCAAATGTTTAACTCGGTCTATAATCCATTTCCATCTTATTTACATTAAATAATCCTGTCTAAGCTCATTATTTTTAATTGGATCATTTCGACTTTATTCCGAGTGTTACAATATACATTGTCACACCCTCAAAATCCACGTGCGGGGTTTTACTGCGAGGCGTGTGAACAAACCAGGATCACAGTCAATAGGTACTCAGAACGACTCTACATGTCATGTTTAAAATAAAACAAACCAAAGTTCAAACTTTAAAACCAGGCAGAAGCGTTTTGTAAAATAAGACAAACCCAAAGTATATAAATGCATAATATGGTAAAACATGTGCCATCCAAATATTTGAAACCCGTAATTAAAAGACAAGTAATTGTGTTTATAATTTAAATCCTTAGAATGCATGCTGGACTCGTGATGTGCTCCTACTGGCAAGCTGGTTTATCGACCTGAGAATAGCATACTAAAAATGTCAACACAATGGTTGGTGAGTTCAAGAGTTGGCATTTAAACATAAACAGTTTAACAATTGTGATATATATAAGTAGTGTATTGTAACAGATAGCGAGTCTATTAACAATAAATATTAATTCATAGTGATTTCGCAATTGAAGCTGACTGTGATAGTTTTTGCCTCCTGCCACGACTTACCAGGTGGTGACAAATGTTCATAGGACAAATTGCACCCCGTTGACCTCGAGTCACACAGGTGGGGCTCGTCAGACCCAGTAGTGCTACCCAAGTTTCCCCGCTATTCAATATTAACAATTCGAAAGTGTGAGGACTTTTCCATGGTAAACAGCACTATATTAATATTATACAAAACTTAAATATATAAAGCGTTTATGAAATCACCAGTATGCTATCTCCCCCAAAAGAGATTAAATAAAGAGTGGGGCATCAACTCACCTGATATGCGTACAAATACTTAGGGTTTACTTGGAAGTGAGAGTGGACAGACAACCTTCAGATGCTACCTAGATCATGTAAGTACATGAGTACGTGTAAACATATAACATGCGGAACCCTAAGTACACTACAACCAAAGACTCAAGGTTTCAGAAAAGAGACACGTTTGACACTGTTGACCCATTTGACCCGTTGGTGACATTATGTGTTGTAAACCAATTAAACAAACATGAGCATATATCATACATGGTTAACATTCCAATGGATCACATGTGGTGCTACATTCCCAATGCATTACTTGGATCATCATACCATGTAAATTTCATACAAGTCATGCAGGTCCCTAACAACTAGCATGCTCAGTGTATCCATAACACAACTAGTGCATCATACAAAGGTCAAATCATGCCTAACCTACCCCACATGACCCATAACCATGAATTAATCATCCATACACCAAGATGATCAATTTCCAGTCCCAAGCATAATGTCCATTACATTCAACATACACCAAGATGATCAATTTCCAGTCCCAAGCATAATGTCCTAGTTACTAATCAACATTCAACATCATACATGATCATCAAAGCACATAAATCACACATAACCAAATAGGCATTCCATACAACCTATTTAACAGGTTCTATCACCTTAAAAATCATCCATGGACATACTTACATGCTCCTAATGTCCCAAACATGCTCAAACAATCATCCTCCAAATCTTATGTAAATAAAGTTTCCCTTTTGGGAAAGTACATCCCAAAATCTATCATACACCCAATGTATACATGCATTCATCAATAATATGCCATATCAAGTTCATAATAATATCTAAGCAAGATCAAAAACATCCAAATATCATAATTCATCAATCTCATATCTAAAAAGTTACTACTTTTGGAAATCTATGAACTACAATATTCATTCTTGGTTTTCTACCATACATATCATCAATATAACATACATATGTCATCCTAAACACTTCAACAACATCAATTCATCATCAAATCATCATATCATGCAAAATAAAGTTACTATTCTTAGTAACCTATGAACAATGCCTTCAATTCATCAATTTCTTGCAAGATCAATGTATTCTAGCATTCATTCAACCAAACTAACATCATGAAATCATCAAACAACATCAGTTTGATCAATCATAAAGTTTCCCCAAATCAAAGTTTCTAGCTTTGACCTAATTTGACATAGAACATCCAAATTCACATCAATACTTGCAATTAACATACAATCTAGTATCAATACAACAATACTAACATGGATTAACCATCAATTTCATATTATCATCAAGATTTTCGGATTAGGGCTCCTCAAGAACACAAAATTCGCAAAAACAATATAATACTAACCTTTAGATGAGTTTAGATGGTGATTTACACTTGAAATCAACTTGTACTACTTGAAATCACTTGAAATTCGACTTGTATGCTTGCTCTTGGATCAAATTCGCAAAAAGAGAGGATGGGGAAGAGAGTTGCGGCCGAATGGGGGGTTTGGGGTGGGATTAGGGCTTATTTTTTGATTAATTATGGTAAGTATTAGCTTAGAATATTTACAAAATAACCCCTTTTATTTATTTTATAAAAACTAGCCTTTCTACTATTTTTTTAAATAGTTTTTAACTATCAAATGCAAGTATTATTAACCAATAACAATAATCCTAGACATGTACAACAAGTCACACAACACATAAATATACATACAACACATAGTCACGTTATCGCGTAAAATCTACAAAATAAACATTTAAAATCTGCAAACTCATAAATCACATAATCACAACTAATAATCAACATTATTAATTAGATTATCATTGTTTATCATAAATTAGAGTTATTAAGTCACCAACGCTCAACGACAACTAGTGTGTGCTTACGACGCGGGTATGCAATACTTAACGAAACTAACGGAGTTTGGTAACGAAAATTACCGGATGTCACATTATCCCCATGTTGAAAGAATTTTCGTCCCGAAAATAGCATTACATGGTGAGAGTGTTCCATCACTGGTCTACTGCATTGGCACACAGAAATCAAAATCTAGTGAGTTTTGGATGAGTTGTCACATCATCCCCATGTCGAAAGAAATTTCGTCCCGAAATTTAAATCAATACTTTCGTCGACAGGCATCATTACGAATAGTTAAGGATACTTAAGCTTCATTTGATCTTCACGTTCCCACATGAATTCCGGTCCACGTTGCGAGTTCCAACAAACTTTGACTATGGGTATCTTGCTTTGCTTAAGTGTTTTCACCTCACCTCCTCTAGTGGTACAATTAGTGTCTCGTCAGATAGACACTTTTTCAGATTTGAAACATGGAACACATCGTGGACTCCATTCAGTGAATCAGCTAAGGCTAGTCGATAGGCCACTGGACCTATTCTTTTCAATATCTCAAATGGTCCAACATACCTCAGATTTAGCTTCCCTCTCTTGCCAAACCAAACTACGTCTTTCCATGGTGAGTCCTTCAATAAGACCTTATCGCCAATCTGAAACTCCAAAGGTTTCCGTCTCCTGTCAGCATAACTTTTCTGTCTATCTTGCGCTGCAGCCATACGGTTTTGTATCTGCACAATCTTCTCAGTTGTTTCAAGTATTAGCTCGGGACCCTTTAGTTGACTATCATCAATTTCAGCCCAACAAACCGATGATCAACATTTTCTCCCATACAAAGCCTCGAAAGGTGCTGCCTGTATGCTAGTGTGATAACTGTTATTATAGGAAAATTCCACCAATGGCAGGTGAACTTCCCAGTTGTTCCCAAAATCAATCACACAAGCACGTAGCATATCCTCCAAAGTCTGTATGGTACGCTCACTCTGGCCATCAGTTTGTGGATGATAAGCAGTACTCATATCCAATCGTGT
>BJCO01504158.1:0-10108 GCA_018326465.1 Flaveria floridana | reverse complement strand
GGAATGTAATTGAGATTGGAGGAAGAAACAAGAATTCAAAACATAATCTTCATTCAATTGATAATCAAAACGGTTACAATCTTGTGCAAATGCACAGAAAGATTACAAGTTGATATCTGAAAATTAGAATTGGAGAACTTTTTTACAAAAACGAAAAACAAACTATTTATACTAAACATCAAGTTCTCGCGTGACTAAGCTTGTCGCGCGGAGGCTCTTTTAGTGCGACATCTCCATTTTGCGCGACTGATCTTGAGCAAAACCATCTTTATTCAGCTTTAATTGTTTTGCAGAGCCTTTGAGAGTCTTCTACATTTACAACCTGGTTCGGCTCCCAAACTGGTTTCAAAAACTAGAGGTTATGTAATGGTATTATAGCCATTTTTTAACCATTTAAGGGTACTTTTGACCGTTTTTGGGTGTTTGTTTACCATTATACCTCCTTAGGTTAGTATAAATATGTATTGGATGTCTTGGTTGGACCATAACAACTTAAAACGCTCCCTAGTCTCACAAATCTAAAAAACGCTCAATACTTTCGTGCATTAAAAAAAGTCTCAAATGGCTTTATCAAATGCTTATTATCTGTTGGTTGTGATGTGTCTTCAAGCAACATGGTAGTGGCTGTTGGACCTTGAAAGAATCATGCATGCCAATTCAAGTAATGATGGATTATGTTATGGTTGGAAAACATACAAGTGTGGAACATGGCAGATGAAGTGAAGAAATACGTATGAAGAAAACGGGCTAAGTATAGTTCAGCCGCATTAGTTTTTGCGGGTAAACAAATACAAATGAGGATGAGAATTTGTCTATCCATAAAAAACTAATACAGGTGAAACACAATAAAAACTTAAGCCTAACTCAAGAAAAGCGGATAAGACTTGTAACCCGAAAAAACAAATGCGGATGTACAACATACAAAATGCGGGTGAAGAACAACTTTTACGGATACTGTTGACATGTACCCTATACTTAGTATTCTAGATTATTTGTCAGGGTATTTAGGTTATTGTACAGGTCATGGGGTCTGTCCTATATATAGATAAAGTTTTTAGCCTTTTTTCAACTCTTAGACAACAATAGCAACTCTTATACCCATTATAAAAACTCTGAATACAACACAAAATTTTTTTTATCCATTTACACTGAAATCAATACAATATCCATTATTATGAGTACTTCTGATTACAAAGATCTTTGATATTTATATTTTCGCTGCAAATCATCATTGAAATCAGTTGATATATTTGATCCTCATTGATTATTACTCAGTTAGTAGCAATCCTTCCTATGAATAGGAACCCCGAAATATGGTGCAATTATGATTTATGTCAAATGGCTAGGGGTCCAAACAAAGCTTGTTGCAAGTTTTGCAATAACTTTTTCAAAAAATATGCAAACAGAACCTTGAAAAACCACATTGCATATAAATATTACAGGGCCTTAAAATATGAACTGTCTCCAGGTCAAGCTTCAATGACAATCGAAGGAAATGTTTGGGCTTATAATGTTGATGCGGTTCAGGTGCAAATGACCATTTTGTAATTCAAAAAAGCATGTCATTCAAACATTTTGGCAAAGAATGTTGACTCAACTCATTCAACAAACTCTTCAACCATGTTATATTAATGTAAGTCGTGCTACTCTTCGAAAAGATCGTTTAAAAATGTGGAAGAAACTAAACATGAATTAATATCTTATTTTAAAAATTTACATATCGGTGTTAACTTAACTAGCGATGTTTGGATGACTTCTCATGTAAGGCCCTATTCCCGGGCACCTCACAGTTGGTCATTCATAGCACTAATAAACATAATAATATACATTTCATAATCCATAAAATACGCAGTGGAAATTCATTTAACAAAAACCATTCATAAATCATTATAGTTACTGTTGTTAAGCAATACAACGTTGATCATCAGTTTCAAAAGAATTGTTTAATTGCATTACAAAACAATAATAGCATCAAAATATGAATGGATGTCAGTCTTGTCCCGCCGAGTAGCTTCCCCCACGTGCCATTCTCAGCAATGCTTACTGTTAACTGAAAATATATAAAAGTCAGCGCTACTGAGTGAGTTCTAGTTTTAAAATCGTTAAAATATTCTACATAATTTATATATGAAAATACTCTTTTCCACAAAATACTTTCTTTACTTTCGTACATGAGCACACATCATATACACATCAAGGTAATACTTTCTTTCCTTCATTACTGTACGCATTTGTTCATTTTGTACTTTTATCATTATCTTTCACTTTCTTATGGACCAATGTGCAATACCTCAAACATTGTGCACGAATCTGATGCTGGGCGTGTGGTCTATAAATAGACCATGAACATTGTGAACTAAGCTGACCAAGTCACCTAGGTTATGCTACAAGGGTCCCTCTCAGTCTCAATGACTTACCCTGCATGCATCCTTCGGGTTAGCTAAACCACATACAGTTGAGCTAACGACAACATGGTCGCGCACCTCCTATACATTTGTTTGCAAGACTTGCAATCGTTCATTTATGTTCCACTTTTCTTTCTCATTAATCTTTCACTTTTATTAATGATAATACTTTACGTATACGTTCATAAACACACCATGTAAAGTCACACAATAATAATTATTAAGGAACATAAGAACAGCTTATATTCATGTATAATAATAACAATTAAAACCCTAAACTCAAACTAGGGTCAAACCCTAAACATTCTGTTTTCTAAAAAATTCCCAGAAAAATTCTAACTGTTAGGCGCATGAGAACTATGCAAGCGCATGAGGCTTGTTTAGGTGCATTATAACTATGCGGGCGCATGAGTCTACACTTAGGCATTTCAACACCTACGCGCATGAGTCTTTTGGGTGCAGGGGCACTATTTGGGTGCATGGGATATACTTGGGCCAGAGCTTAGAACTTAGGCGCATGAACTACTGTTCAGATGCATGGACTTACACTTAGGATTTCTAAGGCATAATTTTGGCGCATAGGGTACTGTTTGGGCGCATGAACTCTATTTGGGTGCATGACCCTACTTAGAACTTTTCTAAGGCAAATTTTAGATGCATGGGCCTTATTTAGATGCATGACCAACCTGTTTGGCATGTTTCTAATACATTTTCAGTCCC
Source organism: Flaveria floridana (assembly GCA_018326465.1). Classification (NCBI taxonomy): domain Eukaryota; kingdom Viridiplantae; phylum Streptophyta; class Magnoliopsida; order Asterales; family Asteraceae; genus Flaveria; species Flaveria floridana. The sequence continues at coordinate 6,983 of BJCO01504158.1, read as the reverse complement.
AAATCATCATTTCCTATCATTCTAAGCTTATGGCAACTTTACTAAGCATGACTAACACATAGCAACCATAAATCATCATCATATAAGCATAAAACATACGGGTATACATACATAGTAAATTTAAAACCAATTTAATACTTTTTCAGCCCCAAAAAATGTTAAAACATGTAAGATTACGGGGTCTAGAACTCACCTGATGTAGCAAACAAATAAAACTCACCCAAACTTGCTTGTAAATGATTTCAAACACCTAAGCAACCAAGAACACACAACCTAAACACATAAAAGACATATAAATCGGTTCTAAGGTGGAAAACCTCACATAACCGAACCAAAAACACTATAAAACACTTACAAGATGTGAATTTCAGCCCTTTTTCTTGAAGAACCGAGAGAAACGACTCTTTCTTCTTCTTTTCTCTTTTCAGTCGACCAAAAGCAGAAAGTGGAAATGACATAGGCGGCCATGCCCCTTATATATTAAAGTATTTGACTTTTGTACTATTTTTCACTTCACCCCCCTCTACTTTGGTTGCTTTTCCTTTCTGTCAAAATACTTTATTTTTCTTTTCCAAATTTATTTTCTTTTCTTTTATTATAACAAAAGTTCGGGCGTTACAAGTCTACCCCCTTAAAGAGGTTTCGTCCCCGAAACCTGTCATTCTTCGAATAACTGTGGGTAATGCCGTCTCATCTCTTCTTCGGTCTCCCATGTAGACTCTTAACCCTTTCGGTGTTTCCACTACACTCGTACAAGTGGAACCACTTTATTCCTTAATCTCTTTTCTTTCCGATCAATGATTGCCACTGGTTGCTCTATATAATTGAGCCGTTCATCCACTTCGATATCATCTAGTGGTATAATCGTATCTTTATCAGCTAAGCACTTTCTCAGATGAGATACATGGAATGCAGGATGAATTCCACTTAACTCATCCGGCAATTCTAACCGATTGGCCACCTCTCCTACTCGTGCGACGATTCGGAAAGGTCCTATGTATCTTGGGCTTAGCTTCTCTTGCTTCCTGAATCGGATGATTCCCTTCCAAGGTAACACCTTTAGCATAACTCGGTCGCCCACCTTGAATTCGATCGGTCTACGCCTCTTATCGGCGTACGACTTCTGTCCATCCTTCGCCGGTTTCATGAAGGATTTGATCCTTTCTAACTTCTCAGTGGTAGCCTCGATCACCTCAAGGCTCTCCAACTCTTTTTTTCTGATATCACCCTAACATACGGGAGTTCTACACCTTCTTCCGTGTAGCATCTCGTAAGGTGGCATACTAATGCTAGCATGATAACTGTTATTACATGAAAATTCTACTAACGGTAAGTGATCGTCCCAACTACCTCCAAAATCGATCACACATGCCCGAAGCATACCCTCGAGTGTTTGGATTGTCCTCTCAGACTGACCATCCGTCTGAGGATGATAAGTGGTGCTAATATGTAGCCTCGTCCCCATTTCATCATGAAATCTTTTCCAAAACTTCAATGTAAACCGAGTGTCACGATCCGACACAATAGACATCGGCACACCATGACGAGCTACAATCACCTTGATGAACAGATCCACTAATCTCTCGGATGAATACGTCTCGTGGATCGGTAGGAAGTGAGCACTCTTGGTTAGACGATAAACAATCACCCAGATGGTATCGTACCCCCTCGCCATGCGGGGTAACTTCGTAATGAAATCCGTGGTGATATGCTCCCACTTCCACTCGGGTATATCCAACGGTTGGATCTTCCCGTATGGTTTCTGATGTTCTACCTTCACTTGCAAATAAGTAAGGTATTTACTCACATACTCCACCACGTCACGCTTCATACCCGGCCACTAATAGTCCTTTTCATGTCTTGGTACATCTTGGTAGCACCAAGGTGAATGGAGTATTGTGTTTTATGAGCTTCGTCCATAATTCATCCCCTTAGATCTCCATATCGGGGAATCCACATTCACCCGTTTCGGGTTCTAACACCGTGAGTGTTCTCACCCAACTCTGCGACTAGTCCTCTCATTCTTTCAGAGTTAAGGTGATCTTCTTTCAATGCCTCTTCTTGAAATCCCTTCACCTGTGTCATCACATCAGCGGTTATAACCAACTGATAAGCCTTCACTTGAATTGGCTCGGGTCTCTCCTTTCAGCTAAGGGCATCAGCCACCATGTTGGCCTTACCCGGATGGTAATGGATCTTACAGTCATAATCTTTGATGAGCTCTAACCATCTCCTCTGCCTCATGTTGAGATCCTTTTGATTAAAGAAGTACTTCAAGATCTTGTGGTCCGTGAAGACGGTGCACTTCATCCCGTATAAGTAGTGCCTCCAAATCTTCAACGTAAAGACCAGAGCCGCTAACTCTAAATCATACATAGGGTAGTTGACTTCGTGGGTTTTTAGTTGTCAGGATGCATAGGCTATCACTCTTCCCCATTACATTAATACGCAACCTATTCCTGAATAAGAAGCATCTGAATGTACCACTAAGTCTTCACTCCCTTCGGGTAACATCAAGACAGGAGCTTGAGTCAATCTCTTCTTTAACTTCTCAAAAGCACACTCCTGTTCTTGACCCCACACATATTTCACATCTTTGCGAGTCAATTTAGTCAAAGGTGAGGCTATCTTCGAAAAGTATTGGATGAAACTTGTATAGTAGCCCACCAAACCCAAGAAACTACGAATCTCGGATGGCGTCTTTATAGACTTCCATTGCATCACCGCCTCAACCTTTGTCAGGTCCACCATGATTCCTTCAGTATTAACAACATGATCTAAAAATTGCATCTCGCATTGCCAAAAAGCACACTTAGAGAATTTAGCATATAACTTTTTTCTCCTGAGTGCCTCTAACACCTCGCGTATGTGGCCGGCATGTTCTTCCTCACTCTTCAAATGAACCAGGATATCATCAATAAACACAATCACTGATTTATCTAACATGGGCTGACACACTTGGTTCATTAAATTCATAAAGGCATCTGGTGCGTTTGTTAGACCAAAAGACATGACTAGAAACTCGTAGTGTTCATAACACGTCGAAAAGCTGTCTTAGGGATATCTCGCTCCTTTACCTTCAACTGATGGTAACTAGATCGTAGATCTATCTTTGAGGACCAACTGGCACCTTGAAGCTGATCAAACAAGTCGTCAATCCTCGGTAACAGATACCGATTCTTTACCGTCAACTTGTTTAACTCTCGATAGTCTATACACATCCTCATACTACCGTCTTTATACTTCACGAATAAGACCAGAGCACCCCATGGAGAGATACTCGATCGAATAAACCCTTTATCCATCAACTCCTGCAGTTGAGCCATTAGCTCTTTCATCTCTGTTGGAGCTAATCGATACGGTGCTTTGCCAACGGGTTGAGCATTGGGTATCAGATCAATCTGAAACTCAATCTCACGATCCGGTGGCACACCTGGCAAGTCTTCTGGGAATACGCCCATAAAGTCACGCACAACTGACACATCAGATAATTGTGGTACTGATGCATTGATATCTTTCACGTATGCTAGATAGGCACTACATCCACGTCTCATGCACTTCCCCGCCACCGCCATCGAAATCACCTTCGGAATCATAGTAACGCGATCACCGTAGATCGTCACTGAACTTCCATCGGGCGCAACTAATCGAGTAATCTTCTTGTGACACACGATGTTTGCTTTATAGGTTGCTAACTGTTCAATCCCTAGCACTACATCGAATATACCTAGGGGCATCATATGTAAATTGGTAGAAAACCTATAGCCTTCTAGTTCTACGACACAATCCTCTATCATATTTGTAATTCTAGTAAACTTACCAGTAGCAGTTTCTACATCGAATGGCTCATCAATACTCCTACAACTAACAGACAATTTAGCACAGAAGGTAGTAGAGATCAAACTTCTACTAGCAACTGAATCAAATAATACAGAGGCACAAGTTTGGTTTACTAGAAACATACCTGACACGATATCGGGGTCAACTCTGGCCTCATCTCTGGTCTTCGTAAAGGCTCTAGCACTTGCCCTCTGCCCTCCTTCTTCAGTCTTCTTCTTTGCCCAGAGCTTTCCGCCCTCGGCTTCTTGCATTCCTTGCTCATGTGGCCCTCCTCACCATAGCTATAACACCTTGGTACCGTACAGTCTCTAGCAATGTGGCCAGGCTTTCCACATTTGAAGCATACATTCAATCCCAACCTACACTCACCTGTATGCTCCTTTCCACATTTACTGTACTTCCTCAGCTCCGAGCTCGACGACGCCCTTCGATCATCCACCTTCACCTTCTTGTTGTTTGGAATGAAATCACCACGTCCAAACCTCTTCCCAGTCCAGTTCTTATCACCACCACTCGTCTTCTTCATCTCCACCACCATCTCCTCCCGCTCATCATACAACCTACCCGCCAGGTCTACAACCGATCAAAAGGTACCTGGCTGAGAAGTGATCAAGTGCATGCGAATGTCAGTCGGCAATCCCATGATATACCTCTTGATCTTCCTCGACACCGGCGTCACCTGATCCCGCACCAGCCTTGCCATTTTGTTAAATTTGGTAGTGTATTGCCTATGGGTCATGGTTCCCGCCTCAAGCTATAGAAACTCCCTCTTGATCTTGTCAAGTTCCCGGTGAGGGTAAAATTCCTCGATCACCAATTTCTTCAACTCTCTCCATCGCATCTTCCCGATGGCTCGGGCACCCTCATCTTGGACAATGTTGTCCCACCAACACAACACTGATTCGATAAAAGAATGAGTAGCGAACTTCACCTTCTGGTCCTCATGACACTCACTAATCTCCAGCACCTCTTCCATCTCCCTCACCCAGCGGTGAGCAGCAGCAGCATTACCGTTACCATCGAAGGTCGTGGGTTTACATAGTTGGAATACCCCATAGCTACACCCCTTAGTCGTCACCCCCATGGAAGCATCCTCCACATTACTAAATAACACTGTGTCAGACCCAGGCTGTTCCTCCTCCCCCTTTCTCTCCTTCATTGTTGATCCTTTCTTATCCTCATTCTCATTTCTCTCTTCACTCCTTACTAACCTGATAACTTCGGTTACCACGGACGGTAAGACTGTTTGCATGACCTGGTGCACCTCATCAGCAATCGCCTCCCTAGCTGAGGCATTCAAACTAGCGTTCTTATTCTCCTCATTTCGGACATGAACCGCAGTGTCCTCGTGAGCTGTCTCGGTAGCCTTAGCACCAAACCCGGTAACACATGGCCCGCACCACGTCCTCCATGACCTCTGCCCCTAGAAGCCTTCGAAGATTTCCGTCCAGCCATCCTCTAAACGCTATAAGATTCAAATACTAGCACAGTCATTCTAGGTAATAGCTCAGTTCATGTTAAGTATATTAAGTCTCTAATTACAGTTGCCAATTGTGATTAGCCACTTACTTTACTCTTCACACCCCAAGAATTTTCTATCCTGATTATATCAGTATCTAAATCTACTAATAACACACAAGTCAAATAGCACACGCATATAATACTGATTAACTTTAAGAAAAGGAATACCTGATGGCACGTAGCTACTCGGGCTGACATCCCTCAATTCGTCCCATTTTCATTTTATGTTTAGTTTTTTTTCCAAAAATGTTTACCCAATTCACTTAAACTTCTCTGATACCAACTTGTAAGGCCCCGTGCCCTGAGACCTTACAGTTTGACAGTCATCGCATTATTACATAAAATATTACAATACGCAGCGGAAATTCATTTAACAAAAGCCATTCATAAATCATTATAGTTACTGTTGTTAAGCAATAAAATATTGATCATCTGTTTCAAAAGAATTTTTTTAATTGCATTACAAAACAACAATAGCATCAAAATATGAATGGATGTCATTCTTGTCCCGCCGAGTAGCTTCCCCCTCGTGCCATTCTCAGCAATGCTTACCTGTCAACTGAAAATATATAAAAGCTAGCGTTGCTGAATGAGTTCTAGTTTTAAAAGCGTTAAAATATTCTACATAATTTATATATGAAAATACTCTTTTCAACAAAATACTTTCTTTACTTTCGTATGTGAGAACATATCATATACACATCAAGGTAATAATTTCTTTCTTTCATTACTGTACGCATTCGTTCATTTTGTACTTTTATCATTATCTTTCACTTTCTTATGGACCAATGTGCAATACCCCGAACATTGTGCATGAAGCTGATGTTGGGCGTGTGGTCTATAAATAGACCACGAACATTGAAAACTAAGCTGACCCAGTCACCTAGGGTATGCTACAAGGGTCCCTGTCATTCTCAATGACTGACCCTGCATGCATCCTTCGGGTTAGCTAAACCGCATACAGTTGAGCTAACGACAACATGGTCGTGCACCTCTTATACATTTGCTTGCAAGACTTGCAATCTTTTATTTATGTTCCATTTTTCTTTATAATTAATCTTTCACTTTTATTAATGATAATACTTTACGTATACATTCATAAACACACCACGTAAAGTCACACAATAATAATTATTAAGGAACATAAGAATAGTTTATATTCATGTATAATAATAACAATTAAAACCCTAAAGTAAAACTAGGGTCAAACCCTAATCATTCTGTTTTCTAAAAAATTCACAGAAAAATTCTAACTGTTAGGCGCATGAGAACTATGCAAGCGCATGAGGCTTGTTTAGGCGTATTATAACTATGCGGGCGCATGAGTCTACACTTAGGCATTTCAACACCTACGCGCATGAGTCTTTTGGGCGCATGGGCATGTAGGATTCTATATGCCCAAGACACGTAGAATATTGATGCGGTTAGTACGTTATGATCCAAGTCGGGTTATACCCAATAACAAGCTTAGCAAACACAAATTAATATTTAATTGATGATATGATCATGCAATTAAATATTTACACCAATTTAGAAAAATGGCTTTTCTAAATTAGTTGCATATGAGATAGAACAACTTATTAGGATACTTTGTTCAAGAATATTATTTGTAGTGTTATTTA
>BJCO01504004.1:0-10099 GCA_018326465.1 Flaveria floridana | reverse complement strand
AGCTCTTTTGGGATGACATTCTCCTTTTGATAATGCTGCAATGTCATGTGTTGTGGGCCCATAATGCACGTAACACATTATGTTGCATGCAATCGCAAGGTTCCTTGAGGATCCACATAAACGGGATTACTTAAGGAATCTTCTTTATGATGAAAAATTTTAATATTTTTATACTATAGGTCACTGTTTAGGACCCTTTTATAATAGTGCTTTTGTAATGTAATGCAACATTAGATGTTTTGTAATTGACGTACGTTGTATTAAATGGCAAAAGTATTTATAGTAAAGGAAAGGTTTATCTTTGAATGTTTCCGCTGCAAATGTTCATTTGGGATGTTTATGAATATATATTAAATGTATGTTTTATGTGCAATGAACGACCAACTGTGAGGTGCCCGGGAACGGGGCCTTACACAAATGTATGAGTACGACATAGTTTCTAAGTTTTAAATGAATGTCTAATTATTTCCGCTGCAATGTTTTGTTATTAAACTGATTATATGCTATGATTAACCAACTGTGAGGCTTCCCGGGAATGGGGCCTTACATATCTATACTCAGTTTCATCCAAAACAAGCTCAAACACAGCACTCGAACAACCTCACGGTCGCGACCTGCAACTCCAATCAAAACCCCATTTCCGATTGATTTTAACTAAATTTGGTAAGGGGCTATTGGTCTTGATCATCATTCAAAGCTTCCCTCAAGTTTAATTTGATTACAATCATTGTTTGATCACCCATCGATCACCACCTCTGTCGCGATTGTTCTTCGTTCTGTTCGACTTCAATCCATCACCAAATCGGTAATTGAACATACATACATACTCGATTATACACGGGCAATCAAAGCCCTACGATTTCAGATACCATCGAAATCAAATTTGGGATCAATTTGGTCCGGATTCGAACTAGGGCTCGTATGGTTTGGGGGTATTCAAGTGGTTCAGGTTAAAACAATTTGGAACCGGATTCTACCGCGGCTTAGGCCTTTGGTTCACCGGTTCACTCATCACATCCTATCCGAGAGGTCCCGGGTTCGACCCCGGGTCACCTCACACATTTTTTTGGCCTTTTTTTAAGCCTTTAAAAATTTTGAAAAAATTTCTAAAAATTATAAAAATGTTTTTACAAATATTAAAAAATTTTAAAACCACCCAATTATTTTCTGAAATTTATTTCAATATTTTATTTATTTATTTTATTAATTGTTTTAAATAAATAACATAACTAGTTAAATTCTTTATAAAAAAATAGACTTTAAATAATTGTTGAAATCACTAAATAATTATTGGATTAAATAATATTTATGTAATATTATTTAAATCATGATTATCTCAATCAAACATAAAAGTTTTATATATAAATCTTTCCAAATCATTTTTATCACTTTTAGTAACTCAAATAATTAAAAATTTAATTAATTATCATATAATTAATTAATAAAATTAATTATTTATTCCTCCTGCATTTTAACAATCAATCAAATGGTCAAGTGTATTGTTAGATTTATTTCTACATAATTACTTGAAATAAATTTATTATAATTCAAGACATTTAAACTAAATAAAATTAGTTTATTTAAACTACCATTCAAAACCCATTGGAAATCCTAATACATTCCCAAATTCTCAAATCACTATTATTCTAATTCGAGACACCGTTCCTTAGGTTAATCATAAGGAAATCGTTGGTGTCTAATCTATCACATCCAGATTCTAATCTCATCAATCAAGTGAGTATTCATATTCCCTTTTTATATCATTTTCTATTTGGGGGAAATCATGTGATAGAATATATTCAATCATGATATTCTATTGTTATTTTATTCTAAATTCAATTCAAGACAGGTTATGTTATTACTTGCAATTATGTAAACATACTGTGATAAACTGGACGATAGTAAAACCCTAATTCAATCAATCAATCCTGGTATCAATGGTAGATCTACTGGTTTGGATAACCCACCCCATATGAATAGTCGAGTGGTGAGTGTGCCAGAGGCAAGAGTCAATCTATGGTGTATATGTGGAGTCTATTATATGCAAGTGTCAAGTCAAGGAGTTTATATTGTGTCGGTTTATCTATATGCTTGGCTATTGCAATATAAGTCTTAACGTTACCTTGTGAATTGGATTATTCTTAATCAATCAATCAATCAATCTATATGTATATTCAAAACTGTGATTACTCACCAGCTAACTCGTTAGCTGACTTTATTTTCTCACATGATTTCAGGTTAAGCAAGTTAGTGGACTTCTACATGCTCATTTAAGACTCGGACTTAGTCAAAATAAAAGACAATTACTATTTGTGATTTCAATTGTTGTATTTGTTTGTGAAAACTCATACTATCTTGTAATCTGATTTTAATATTATTTCCACTATTAGACAATCATGTGTTATGAACAATCAATCATTCCCTCGTCCGCTCCGATGATTCCGCCGTCGGTCAGGGTGTGACATCGGTGGTGGTCGCGGTGGTGTTGTTCCTTGGTCGAGAGAGAGAGAAAGAAGGTGGTGAGGGTAACCGAGAGGTTTGGAGGGTATGAGAAGGATGTCGGCCGGGAGAGAGGGAGGTGGGCCGGTGACCGATGGTGGCGGTGGTGCTGTTGCCGTCCCTTGGCAGCGGCGGTGGTTGGGGTCGAGTGGTGGTGGTGGGTGGGGGGATGGGGAGAGGAGAGAAGAGGGAGATGGAGAGGTGAAGTGTGTGTATGTGTGTGTGTGTGATAAATGAAGTGTTAATGTATATTTAAAATGTGTGTGTGCATGTGTATTAGTCCAAGAAATCTTTGGCTGACAAAATATTCCCTCAATCATTATTCTCCATTTATTATTATTATTATTATTGTTTTACTATTATCATTATTATTATTATTTTATATATATATATATATATATATATATATATATATATGTATATTATTTTTTATTATTATTTTTAAATATGCATCTAACAAAATACTAAATGTAAATAATTGTAAAACTAAGTCTAAATCAGAATTTTAAAAATACATGAGTAATTATTAATGTATATACGTTCGACGTGAAAACGTATTTATTAATAAGTATATTGATATAGATATTTATCTGGGTTTTGACCGGGTGTTACAGTTATCTGCCTAAATATAGGTAAGTAGTTTAATTGATTTCAATATTGTCTACTCAAACATAGTTGAGCAACTAATCAGCTTGTGGTGCTTTCTACCCAAACATGGTAGGATGGTTTGGCCAATTCAGATATGGTTGCTAAATTGACATTGATATTATTCACTCAAGAATGCTTGATAAAACGATTTCAAGTTATCGGCTCAAATGTGGTTAAGTGATTCAAATGACTTCAATCTTATCTACACAAGAATGGTTGGGTGATTCAATCATTTCCACGAACATTGACTTAGAACTCGTTGAGCTTTTTGATTGTTTGTCTACCTAAGCATCGTTAGGTTATTCAATTGGTTTCATGATTACTAACTCAAGCATGGTCGAGTCATTGTTACTCGCTTGATTTCATGGTTACTAACTCAAAATGAGTGTGCTTGCTTTTAACATTATATACCCAAGCCTGGTTACTTGCTTGATCTTGTGGTTATAAAACTTGAACATGATTGAGTTACTTGGTTGCTTGTGACATCATCTTCCCAAGCTTGGTTACTTGCTTGATTTCATGGTTATTAACACAAATATGATTGAGTTACTTGGTTGCTTGTATCATCATCTTCCGAAGCTTGGTTACTTGCTTGATTTCATGGTTACTAGAGTCGAACATGACTGAGTTACCTGGTTGTATGCAACATTATCTACTCAAGCTTGGTTACTTGCTTGACTTCATGGCTACTAACTCAGACATGATTGATTGTTACTTGGTTGCTTGTAACATCATATTCCCAAGCTTGGTTATTTTCATTACAAATATATAACTTTTTGATCTTGTCGTGTAAATATTATTTTAAGATCCAGGTCTCTAATCTCACCTAATAAAAATGCTTTAACAAAGTAGGCCGGATAGATATAAGGTTTAAAACTTAAAAACCTAGAGCCTAAATATAGATGGAGTTTTGGGATAGACTAGAAGAGACAGTGTGTTTAACAAGTCTTTATATGATTAAAACCCTTAAAATTTTTCCCCATACCGGTAGGGTTGGACACAACTAAGAGTTTCAAGCTACGCCATATACAAAGATGGGTGAAAATAATGTTAGTGTTGACTAGTTTAAATCTTGGCTAAGGTCTAGTTTTATGTTAACTCCGAACAACATTGGCCAAGTGAGAATAATATAAATGTTGATTCCTTGGTCGGTTAGCTATTGGTGTAACCCCAACAATACGAAGGAGTGAATTGATACTATATTAATCCTTGAATGTTGTTTTTAAAATTGAACAGAACTCGTAATGTTCACTCAGACTAATTGGTAACGTAACTATGAGATTTCTAATATGATAATTAGGAAGATGTAAAAGTTATATGTTTTTATCTTGTTGCTTTACCTACATAAGCAAATATCTATCTGAACTCATTTGTAAATAAAATATTTTAGAATAATAGTGGGCTTATAAAAAATTAAAATAAATAACCTGAAAAAGGCAAATGGTTGGTGTGACGGTGTTAGTTCACTAATTTTAATAAATCTGACCTTTTCTTGTTATCTAGATCCTATGAATAGGATGCTAGTCTACAATAATAAATCTGACCTTCTCTTTTATCAGTTTACATTTATTTATTTTAAAAGTTTTCAAAGTGTTGAACTACCAAAGAAAAGTCAGTGAAGCATGCGATCCTTTTATGCGAGCTATGTTGGTCAATGGATGAATAACCCATCTCAGTCGCGGCTTGTAACCTTCAGCTACAGCTCATAACCTTCAGTTGTAGCAAATCACCTCTCAGCCGTAGCTCGTAACCTTTAGCTGCAGCAAATCGCCCATCAACCGCGGCTCGTAACCTTTCTACAAGGTTCTAGGAGACTTCGATTGAGAAGTTTATATACCAGTTAATTGCTTCAACCATAGAGCTAAGTGACACAGACCGCGGTCGGAAACAAACCTTGGCCGAGAGTTATGAACTGCAGCCGTAGCTTAGGATGGACCTCATGAGCTGCGGCTTGGGATGTAACAAGTTGTAGCTTGGGATGGATTAAACGTTATATCAAGTCTCACCTTGTTCAGATCTAGCTAAAATCAAGTATATGTATGTATGCCCATAACTTTAGAAGTAAAAGATAAGTGAGAAAAAGAATGAATTTTTGTTCATAGTCTGTGTGAGTAATCTAACTATAGTACAAAATATGAATGAGTGGCTTGACTATCCAGGATGGGCTCAGACTTGCATGATCTTTAGAATGGTTCCAAGCCGCGGCTCAAAGGTGAGGTATAAGCCATGTCGCGGCTCAAAGGTGAGATAAAAGCTCGCGGAGATATGTTATACCGTGGCTCAAAGGTTAGATACAAGCTCTACCTTGGCTCTAACGTGCTGGTGCGACTCAAACATGAGATAAAAACCTTGCCGCGGCTCAAACGCCGGATAAAATCCCCGATGAGTTGGGTGAGGGGTGTTTCAAAGGCTTGGATGAAGAAGCCAACCTGGTTGCTTAGAAATTTTGAAAATTAGCTTTTATGAAAGGTACAAGTTTAGGCTAGCGTGTATGTATATATATATATATAGATAGGTTTCAACTTAAATGTTGTAAGTAAATGGATTTGATGTTGACTATTCGTGAAAAAGTATGTTGTAATGGTTGTGTCCTACACTCTATGATATCATGGTGTTGAGAAGTGCAACCAAGATGACACTTAAAAGAAATGATGACTAGTCAAACCAATGAATATTTTAATGATAGAGTGGCTCTGATATTAAAAAGAAAAGGTATACTTCTTTCTTCTTTTTTTTGTTCTTTAAATGGGTAATATCAGTAACATAGTTAATAAATACAATCTATATGTTATCTTAAAGTTTGTAAAGATTTATATTAAAATATAAACCATGCATCTTCTTGTAAGGTAATAGTAAATAATGATAGCAGCAGCAACAACAACAACAATAATAATAATAGTTTTTTCACTACATTCATATGAATTAGCTTATTTATTTTATTTTAGTAGCACAATACACATATAAGGTAAGTAATATCATATCCTAAACCAACATGCAGTTACTCTATGTTATACATAGCTGCTTTAGAAAATCATGAAAGTAGTTCTTTTCCTGTTTAATAGCTATATTAGAGAACTATTATACCAATAACAATAAGATACGTGAATTCTCGGTTGAATAGTAGTGATGTGAACTCCATCAGTTATATTTAAGCTATATATCATATGCGTACACCACTTGGGCTTCAACTTTTCATATGTATATGAATAACAAACATACATTCAACTGGCAAATCCAACATGTATGCCACGTGGCCTTGTACAAATAGCGGATAATGCTTGGAACAAAACATATGTGTTCTGTCAGTGCATACCTCTTATCCGTACTTGTAATAGTTACCTTATATCCAAGTATGAATACACATGTGTGTATAAATAGTAAATTAGATTATGATAGTATCAGGATCAACATTCATGAAGTAAATATAATTTTTCATAAATCACACATAGTAAATGTGATCTAAACATCAACATGGTCGTAAGAGTGAAATTTAGAACCTGCTAACCAGGGTCACGAGCATATCTCATGTATATAATATGAAAACGTGCAGATCAAACCATTGTATGAAAATCACGAACATGTTTTACGGGTTCTATTAATGTTCTTATAAGAAGACTAAACATGAGTAATATACGATATGCGGAAAATTGTAACCTTTCGTGTTTTTTTGTTAATTAAAAATTAACATCGTTAATTCTTGTAAGGGCCTTGTGATCATTTGTGAAACGTTGAGGGCTTACTTATGCTGGTTTATTAGTTAAGTTGGAAGTTAATAACTTAGTTCATTAAATAATAATAATAGTGATAGTAATTACCACATTTGCTTAATATTGTAAAACTTAACATTGAGTTATGATAATAATAATACCAATGGTTATAAAAATATTACATGTCATTACAACTCTTGTTCACATTTAAAGCATAAAAATAAAAATAATAACAATACTAGAGATTACAACCTTTGCTTATTATTATTAAGCTTGACCTAAGTTAAAATAATAAAGCTAATAGAAATAGTGGAAAAAAATAAAATAAAAATAAAAATAATAGTAATAATAGAAATAATAATTTATAAAATTTAGATAACTCATAAGTTAGAATAATATTTAAAAGCTTAATTAAGCTAAGAGGACATTTATGTCAACTTAAAAACTTTAATTATAAAGTTTATACATGAAATGATAAGAGTTAAAACTACAGGGACCATTGTGTAATTTTTCTTAAAAACCCAAACCAACCCCCCTTCACCCTCGTCTTTCCAGCAACCCTCCGGCCACCGCCGGAGCGGCTCCGGCCAACCCCAAAACCATCAAAATTTCATCATTTTCAATTCCAAAAACCATCCCAAAACTTTCTAGAACACGATTCGAACCGGTAATCATCATTTAATCGAGTTAAAACATCGGTTATTAGTTCAATCAATTACATAACCGAAATGCCTTAAACTCCATAGCCGTTCGGGCATTAATTCCCTATAATAATTTAATTAAACGAACATAGACAATCATCTAATTAATCCTAAGCGTTCACAACTCTCAATTACACCTGAAACAAACCCAAACATCAAGTTTGATCTCCCTCTTAGTCGCGACCTACACCACACACGAACACCATCATCTGGGATTCAAATTGCAAAATTGATAGAGGGCTTCTCATATTTAGAGTCATTAGAAGCTTCCTGTAGAAGGAATTCGATTATCATCAACGATTGCTACTTGAATCAGTTTCCCCCGGTCGCGACTTGGTTCCTATAAGTGTACATCGAATACCATTTCAAATCTGGTAAATTAAACATCCTCATACGTCCGAAATTACATGGGGAACAAAAGCCCTATGGTTAATCTGAGTAATAACATCGAATTGATGTTCAATTTTGGGATTTATCAAACTAGAGTTCATGGGATTTGGGGGATTTACTTAGGTTACGTTTTTAAAGATTAAAAACAAGGATAACTCACGGCTGAGGCCTCTGGTTTACTGGTTACAAGCTCACATTCTAACCTTGAGGTCCCGGGTTCAAACCCGGGCACCCTCAACATATTCTTTTAGGGTTTTGCAGCCTTTAAAAATTTATATAAAATTTCTAAAAATTATAAAAATTAGTTTTGTAAACTTTATTTATTTTTAAAATTATCTATTTATTTTCTGTAAATTTATCACTTTAAATACTTTAATATTTTTTTTATAAAATATTATTAACAAATATTATGCTTAGTTTATTTTTATAAAAATAGACTTTAAATAATAGTTTAAAATATTAAATTATTATTGGTCACTATGTTATCGTTAATTATGGATTAATCATGATAATTATATAAATTATATGCATTTCATAATTAAATTTCACAAATTATTATAAAGGATTTAATTTCTTTAAAAATTGCATAAATGGTACTTTTTTTTATTGGACTAAAATATATATAACTAACTTTATTTAATTATAAAAACCCCCAAATACTTGTCGAAACCCTAGTTCACGTTAAACCGTTAATCTTGTTATTAACCTTAATCTTGTAATATATACGTTTAGGTACCTTGTAAAGGAATTCGTTGAAACATCGTTCTAATTCTTATTATCACCTTATATACATATACGTCAAATGAGTTTCCTTGCCCCTTTTTACATTATTTCACACTGTTTTAGGGTGAAACATGTTAATCTTATCAACATACACTCGTAAACGTTTAAATCTTGTAAAGCACTTGCAATTCATACTTTTATTTGTCAAGGTTATTTGTGTTATTCTAAGTCTTATATGAGATACATATTTTGTTTACAATCATTAACTCTTGTTAGCCTAGCGACGTCTTAGATCTTTGGGCCTGACAAGCCTATTTGGTGCTAAAGCCGATGTATTGCCGGCTCCTGATGACGTATGACTTGTTCATCATGCGAACCAAATGCACTTTGCCAATCATATAAACTTGTAATGAAGTTGAGGTTTGATTGTAGCTATATGTGTTCTATAAACTTGCTAACTCATAACCTATGACATGAATTGCTACTTGTAACCTTTGATATATTATGTATATGAAACCCTTGGAAACTCACCAACTTTATAGTTGACCTTTTATTTTTAACATGTTTCAGGAAACACGCATGTTTGAAGTCTTCATTTGAAGTTGCTTAAATCTAGGATTTGGACCTAGAATAATGAATAAAATGTCTTGAAATATTTTATCTTATGTTTTTCTTATTTCATGTTGAGACTTATGAATGTAATTTGCACTTTGTTAAACTTATGATAATCGTATTTACATTTAAAGATAGCGTTATGTGGCTGTGAACAATCTTAACCCTCACATCTCGATGTTTCCGCCGTCAAGGTTGGGGTGTGACAGATTGAATATTATCAACTAGAATAGATACATCTAAATTGGTAATGTTCAGGTCAAGTTAGTCAGAGGTCTCTTCATGATTAAAGTGAGTAAGTAAATTATGGAATTAATCAAATGCTTCTTGATTTTGAACATCTTAATCAAAATGTGAAATCCGTCACCAAAGGTCCGTCATTTAACGTGTTGGATTTAACCTTTGTTATCAGTCATTCCTCATTTTTGCGAACCCACTACGTGAACACCATATTTGCCTTACTTAATTGCCCTTATATGTGTAGTATCGTTGCTTGACTTGTAGTTATCTTAAGACATTTCTTCAAGAGTTGCCCCGTTAACACTAAACACATCATTTTTATAATAAACTAATTATCACGAATAAAATCATTTTTAATTTATAAATAACATAAATAACATTTTATCATCAATAAAACAAGACTAAATTATAACGTTTTCAACCGAAACAAAATTTAGGAACTCGGGGCAAAGTGCGGGGACTAAACTTGAAACTTTGAGAAACTAGGCTGGGTATAAATCCCCCTTCCCAGCCATTTTTCACTCTTTTTCACCCTCTCACCACTTCATCCTCCTCTTCTACTCTCTCTCTCTAGAAACC
>BJCO01503013.1:0-13498 GCA_018326465.1 Flaveria floridana | reverse complement strand
TATCTTTCCTCTTTCATTTTGGATCAATGCCATGCGCTATACCCCGAACATTATGCACGAGTGCTGGTGCTGGACCTGTGGTAATTAAATCACGAACATTGTGCACGAAGCTGATCCAGTCACCTAGGGTAAGCGGCAAGGATCCCGTACATATGGTCAATCACAAAATTGGACCCAGTGTGCATCCTTCGGGGTAGCTAACCCGCACACCGTTGAGCTAACACCTTCATTGGGGGTGCACCTCCTTACATTTGCTTGCAAGCCTTTTCTTACTTTCATTCATTCGTTTGTTAATGCGTGCATTCATTCATCATGTTCCTCTTTCATTATCTTCCACTTTACGTTACATAATACTTTCATTACATTTATTAATCATAACGCGTAAAGCCGCGGAAAGATAAACACGTATCGAAACAAGGAACATCGATATTTACCAGTCATCAGTCATCACCATCATACAGGGCTACATCATACTTAACATACATACATCATACATAAACATGCAACATTATCATCATCATACCCAACATCACTTCTAAGGCCTCAACGACCATCTTACATGTAGTTACGGGAACTACCACATCATTAGTTGCCCCTGCTCTTTTCCCCGAAAGTCAGTAATTAGACTATGCCTCTCCTCGTACACAACAACCCTATTTGGGCGATTGGGCACCCTTCAGTTGCATGGCCTCCATACGACTGAACATCATGCGACTAGACCAATGCGAATGAACTCCCATGTGACTGAACCTCCAATCGTGCGAATGGACCCTTAATCATGCGATTGGACACTATGCGAATGGACATCTATGCGACTAAGCTCTCAGTCATGCGAATGAACACCTGTGCGACTGAGCACCTATGCGACTGGGCTCTTAGTCGTATGACCTTTCATGCGACTGGATCCCCAGTCGTGCGATTGAACCTCAGTCGTCCCTTAGTCGGCCGATTGGCCCTCCAGTCGCCTAGCCCTAACTGGGCGCAGACTGCAGTTCATCCCGAACTGCAGTCGTGATTTTCGACCTCCAAACCCTTCCAAACTCATTTTAAGCCCAAATCAACCCTCCTAATACTTAAGGAAGCATACTATGATACCATTCAAGCACACACAAGACCGAAATAATACTCTAAACACACTATACGCAATCACACCCAAATGGGTCAAACACACACATTTTCAAAAACGGGTTTCTATGTGTTCCAGCCCTAAAAACGGGTTTCTATGTGTTCCAGCCCCAAAATCCTTTCTATTTGCTTGTAACCCATTCTTTTTTTCATTACTTTTCACTTTTCATCTTTGTTATCTTTCACTTCTTACGTTATACTTTACGTTCTTTCATGCATTAGTCATACTACGTAAGGTTATATTATAATATATATACGTTTTGAAAACCAATAAAGATAACAAATTATACACATATGCATATCAGACATTCATTATAGCATCACGCATATTCTATTCATAGACCCTTGCATATTCATGCTTAAAGTAGGCCAAACAGTTCATAGGTCAAACTAGGGTCAAACCCTAAAATTCTGTTTTCCTTGAAATTCCAAAAAAATTTCTAAGTGTTGGGTGCATGGGAACTATGCAGGCGTATGAGCCCTGCTTAGGCACATTAACACTATGCAGGCGCATGTCCTTACACTTAACTGATTTTCCACTAATTTTGGATGCATGAACTGTTCAGGCGCATGAGCACTATTTGGGCGCATGACCCTGCACTTAGTCATTTCAGCCAAATCTTAGGCGCATGATGCACTGTTTAGGCGCATCAGCCTATACTTAAATTTCTAAGTTAAATTTTCAGGCGCATGGGCCCTGTTTGGGCGCATCACCTTACTTAAAGCTTTTTCTAAGGCAAAAGTCTAGGCGCATGGGCCCTGTTTGGGCGCATGACCACCAACTTATACAACTTTGATATATTTATCAGTCCCAAATAACATATTAACATGTTCTAAGCTTATACAACTATCCCAAACCTCAAACCAAACATTTATAACCTTCAAACATTTGAACACATGCACATGCACATACGATTACACATAATACATTTATAAAAAATGATTTTACATGTATTTTCATCCCCAAAACTTCTAAAACATATAAAAACCGGGGTCTAGAGACTCACCTTTCTCAGCCTCCAAGCACAACTCCTTAAATTCAAGCACTCTTGATGTTTCTAACACCTAAACACCAATTACATACACACCCGAACATATTTACACACATGAGAACATGTATAGCTCGGTTACATGGTCAAAACTCATAAAAACTAAACATTTACAAGAAAATCTTACCTTTAAACAACTTATTCTTCTTCTTCTCTCTAGAAAATCGATGAACTCTACTCTCGCTCTCTCTAAAAATCGCAATAGCAGTTGATGTAGCAAAGGTTGTGGGCGGCCATACGTATTTTAAACAGAATAATATTATTATTTTGTCCTATTTACACTTTATACCCCTCCTCTTTGGCCTCTTTTTCTTTTCTTACAAATATCATTATTTTATTATCTTTCTTATTTCTTTTCTTTTCTTTTATTTGTCAAAATTTTCCGGGTGTTACACCTTTACACATGTATTTTAAAAAGATATGGTAGGACCCACTTCTATTGTTAATAGGTAGTAGCACCGTAGTTCTTGCCTGAAAAAACTGTTGCATCATCACAAAACCGTCAGATTTACAGTTATGGTGGTAAACATTCTAAAATATTACTATTTTATATTATCATGAACTGTAAATCTATTTTTTTCTACCATTGTCATCGTCTACACTCATCTAAGAGCCAACACCTTCAAAAACACTCATATATTCAAAAGCCCTATCCAAACTCAAATTCTTCCTAAATGGCCGCTCTTAACCTAAACTTCCGACTAAATCACAACATAGCTTCTTCACAAGACCCATTGGTGATTCAGACTATGACCCTATTCTTAACTTCCTCCACGGTAACAACTATGCTTTTTCCATTTTAGTCGATGTCATGATTTATACACTAGACATCAACCAATTCTAGAGTACATGTTCTATTAAGAGAGAACATGGAACCAAAGTCCTAACTGCGTTGGTGCAATGACTGAAGATCACATCTCTTGCAAAAATATTCATTAGCATCTCCAATTGAATGACGAAAATGGTAAATCTTCCATCTCCAAAGAAGTGGTGAGTTCCACTTTCAAGGAGATGGGATAAGAAGGATCACTCCTAACATCCACCTTCTCCAAATCAATGGTATATCATAACTGGAGAATCATCCTTCATATCTTTCTTCATTGTTTATCTAACAAGTTGGATAGATTCGATCAAGTTCCATTGGATTTAGCATGGGATATCCATGGACTTGTAAAACATTAGAGTTATAATTTCTCAAACTTCATCTTTTAAAATCTTTGTAAACATTTTGGCCGAATCTTCTTCCATAATGGTACGGCAAATTTTAAGTTTTTGATGCACCCCCGATTTATTCAACTGATCTTAAATGAAGAAATGGGTAATAAATTTAAAATTGAAGGAAGTATACATGCCTTAAAAACTTTAAATAAAGTAATTTTCTTAAACTTCAAGGCAACTCCTAAATCACTTTCAGGTTGGAAACTCGGGTCCAACTAAGCCAAAGGTGTCAGCCATACCTAAACAAAGCTCAAAGAAGAATATTTCTCTTCCTTCTTTTGAGCAGTCCCACACCATCACTTCTAGACCTCAATTAGAGTACCAACACTTCATTAAGAAACCAATAAGGGACACCCTATATAATTAAGACAATTTCTGAAGAAGAAGTCTTATTAGGATTTGGCACACATCCTGAGCCATTAGAATCAGCTTCTTATACTCCTATTCATATGTCTGTTACCCAGGATAAGGATGTTTAAGCTACCATTTGGCATGACCTACTTTTTCCCCCATCCTATACATTACAGACAATGGAGAGTGATGTGTATACTTAGACATCTGACCCACATATTCAATATGAAGAGATTGACCTTATGAGTGAAAGGGTCAATATAGAAAAGGCTGTCACTACTATTGATCCATCAGTTGATCATCAGGATAGAGACAACATAACTATGACATCAACCATGACAATTCACCTTCAAAATGTCTCTGGTGGTGAATGTGCAGAAGCTCGACCTAGGACCTTATCTAGTCATACAGGTTCCATAACTATGGATGAGGGAGATATGTAATAGATATAGGAATTGACGACCCATAACCTTGAAGTTGCAAAACGATTAAATGTTTTACAAGTAGAGAATGCAAGGCCTCAAGGTTATGCTAAAAGAGCCACCGTTTTTGAATTTAAAAACAGTCTACTAAAGGCGTTAGAAGATAGAGTACTTGAGGTTGTGGCTTGACTCAGGATCTCCAAGACTAGGCTGTAAGAGTCACTTCTATAGAATATCAACTCATAACTCTTCAGCAGTCAGTAGCCAGGGCAACGGACCTTGAACTTACGGTTGAATTCCTGCAAGAGATTATTAACAATCCACTATCCTAAGCCTCCAAGTCATATCAGCACTATAAGAACCTTTGGATGTGCCTTCCTCCATCCACTTAGTGCATCTATCTCATATGATGGTACCCAAAAGAGGGAAGATGAGCTTAAAGAAGTTAAAGACACTCTTCTGGTATGGTTAATCAAGTTCTACATCATTCATAACTAATTTCATATTCTTCGAGATGGAATGAAAACTATAAGCCTTTATTTGAACTGAAGCCAAACATAATGAGCTTTTAGATAGATATGGCTTTGATAGCTCAGAAGAGAAGAAAATAGAAGAAAGACGAGTTATGAGGCGAATGAATAAAAAAATTTAACTTTAGAAAAGAAGGAAGTCCGCAATGAGAAGATCCGACACTTCATCTTTGCTATCTCTTAAATGGAAAAGATCGAATGAGCAATCATCAAAGAAAGATATTGTGCTAGTACTTGAAGAAACTCCCAAGGCATATAATGAAGAAGAGGCTCCACTAGTGATAGTGTTATCGAAAGCTACGGAAGAGCTGAAGAAATCAATTACTGATGTAACTGCCAAACCAACTAGACAAGAAGCTCCTTCAGCAGATGAACCCTTAGGAAGAATGATTGGTTACATAAGAAGAACCCAGACCATAGAAGATGATATGGAAAGATATGGGGTGACTCTTAAAGAAGAACCAAGACAACTTCAAAAAGTACACAGGGACACACCTAAGTTTAAACTCAAGAAATCAGCTGAGGCGATATTTGGTCAAATAGATGCTAAAACTGAAACCTGAGTTAGCTTTGAGGTGAATGTGGAAATAGATGCTTAAGAAGTCGCCAAGGATGATGAGAGAGTTCAGAAAACTATCGATGATCCCAAATCAATTGATGATGAATCAGAAAAGAAGAGCAAGGTTCTTGATGACTAAAAGGATGGGGATGTTCCTACAAAAGGTTGATGATTAACTGATAGAGTTACAGCCGACAGAGCTCAAGAATCTTCTATTAAGAAAAACATCATTACATTAATTAAAAGTTCAAAAGACTTTTGAGTTGTAAGAAAAAGGATAAACAGTGTTGGAGAAACTAACAGAACAAAACCAATAGCTCCATCCAAACCAAAAGCCAAGGTTATCAAGAGAGTGCCATCTAAGTCATCGAGGTAAATATGCTACTTCAAAAATACTGTACTTAGTCAAGGCTGAAACATATGAAGACTTGAAACTCCACTATCAGCATATGATCCAATAGTGAAGTGGGAATTTGACCAGAAGAAAGACACATACTTTATCATCAGATTCGTAGCTGTAAGGGTAGCTTACTCAGAATATCAACTAGTTTGCTTCAACAGATTTGAGATAGCTGACCTAACTAGATTGAGGCTAAGGAACATAAGCAATGACTCAAAGGAAAAAGAAGTAAGAAAGTGTTGATGGGAATTTATAATTATCATCTAGAAAAGTCAAAGTAGGCTTTAGAACAAAGAAGAAAAATGAAGGATTCTGAAGTTGCTGAAGTCACCTCATCTACCTATCTTGTACCCAACACACAACCATAATCTTTTCCTTCCACCATCCAAACAGCTCAAACTACTGAGCATGTTTCTATAACAATCCAATAGGATCCTCAAACAGCTAAACATCTAACAAAAAGCCAGTCTGATCAATCAAAAGATGAAGTGGACATCACCATAGCTACCGAAAGAGTAAGATAAGGTTTGGACAATCCTGAACAAACTGATGAAGAAGAATTCTCAGAATCTAACCAAAAAGACTAAGAGGGTGATGGTACAACCATTATCAATAGGGAATATGACTTAAAGGTTAAGAGATAAAGATTGGAATAGAGTTGACTCCAATGAGCATTCATGACCTAATCACACATTCAAGGTAAAATTCCTCAACTAACACCTTATGTCTAACCTTTGCTTGTGTTAACAAAACTAAAGTAAAGATTATGATCTCTTTAGACTAACTTAGCACAACACGAAGGACTTAGTCAGTCGACCTCTTGAAAACCACTCAAGAGATAGAAGATGATACATCTATGAGTTGCTTCTTATAAGGATGCTTGAAGGTTGAATAAAGAGTTTTGGTAGCATCATCTTATAATGAATTTGTTGATCTATAGGTGAACTAGACAATATTAGTGGTATGAGAGACCGGATGTTATAATAAAGCTACCGAAAACTCAAGGACTTAGCATTAGCTGTCAACTATCAAATTCTGCCAAGTGCTAAACCACTGTCTATCAACACAGACAGTGATGAAAATCTGATTGACTGCTTATCAGCACTCAAATGGATGAACTACTAACCAATGCAACATTAGACAAGACTGTCTCTACCGATGTACATTGGCGACTGCTGTGTTTTACCGTTTAGAGACAACATACTACTTAAGCTGCTAACTTCTGATATGCCAATTGCTTGTCTATGTTGTACATACCTTTTTGTAAAGTAGGAATATATGTAAAGTGATTTATTCTTTGTGTTTAGCTTTCATAGTATAAATACCCCTCACTTGTATATTTTTGAGGTTAGCTAGTTAGCCCATTTGTTTACCTACTAATTGTAAAAAAAATTAATTAGAAAAGATTAATCAAGTGTATACTTTGAAAGAGCTTCTTGTGTCCTAATTATTACTTAAAGTATATGTGTTTGTTAACTAAGACAATTGACTTAGGTTTTACATCTGTCATCTGCTGATCAAACAGAAAAGTCTTGTTAAGCCCTTAATCCGATCTAACAATATCATTTACCAATGGATGACCAGTCTTAATGAACCATTCAAGCCTTGGTAGATATCATTTACCAATTAGGAATCTTTAAACTCATAAAGGCTACAACCAAAAGTTTGGAAAAGATCAAAACTTTCATAAAAGCCTTCAAAGATAGACATAAATCGTATACCGATAATGGTGAAGATCGATAGAGTTCAATGTTAGAGATAAAGTTAGTTTATGGGTTTCAGCATGGAAAGATATAATTGGTTTCCTTATATGAGAGAAATTAAGCCCAAAATACATTAGACCATTTAAGATAGTCGCCTGTTTTAGATGAGTGTCTAATAGACTTGAATTGCTAGAGGAATTAAGTGAAATTCAATCCACTTTTCAGATGTCATTTGCCTAAGTGTGTAGTCGATGAAGACACACACATGTCCTTGACAACGTGGTAATAGACGACAAGCTAAATTATGTTGAAGGGTCGATGGTGATACTAGACAAGAAAGAAAAAAAGACTAAGAAACATTATGATTAAGCAGGTTAAGGTTCAATGGCGATATAGAAAAGGATCAGAAGCCACATGGAAATCCGAAAAGGAAATGCAACAATATTCCCAAAGTTATTTAACGAATAACAGGTTTCTATGATGAAACCTAAATAATATGGATAGATTTGTAACACCCTTAACAATTGATAAGTCACGATTAATATATTTTGATGGTAAAGGAAACTAGGGGTGATGATAATGAACAAGGAAAATGAAAACTAACTTTCCCTATAAAAGGAAAGGTGTTCGTCAACAACCTTCGCTTTATTTAATCTTCGACTAAAAGCAAGGGCAAAGGACATATTGTTTCTTTATTGAGCAACGTGACAAATTTTTAACCATAACTCATATGATTTATGTATGTCTATCTTTTGTGTTATGATAACTAGGGTTTAAGTATGATTTTAGGTGACAAAAGTTGGATTTAGAGCTTATAATGACTGAAAGTCAACAAGGAGCGTTATCATTAGAGCTTTAGAGCTTTGTACATTTAAATCTTGAAAAGGTGAATTTTAGATTCTAATATTTTCATGTATTTTAATTATTTAGGATGGTATGCATACTTAACAATGTTCATGTCATGTGCTATGATTTGAATGTAAAGTTTACCTTTTGATTGAATTTGAAACTAGGGTTTATGTAATAGCTAATGTGAATGTATGTGCACACGTATATGTTATAAATGGTTAACCTGAATAAAAAGACAATTTTGATCAATTGATTCAAATATGATGATAATAATATGAAAAGAACTATTTATAGTGGGCCAACAGATCCATCATAAGAAATATAGTGCCTCCATAAGTGATCAAGATCTTCATACCTGCCTTCGTAAATGAGGTTTATGCTTCGCAACTGATGTTTGATGAAATTATGGAAATTTATGTTCCTCCATAAGTAGGAATTAATCCCTACAACTGTCACTTGCTAAAAATGTTACAAACATGACCCCTGTAAGTAAATAGAATCATTCTAATTGATCGAGTACCTTTGCATCTCTTGAGATAATCAGATTTTCAAAGTTTGTATGACTTACCTAGAGAGTTATAACCTCCAAAAGTAAAATGCCCTAGCCTAAATTTAGATGCACTTAGATCCGTAACTAATAGTGCATCTGCTATTGATCAAAAGTCCTTGTGGGTGAAGTATAACCTCCATTGCTGAGTTGTGCCTCCGTAACTCAACACAATTAGGCACTTAAAAGAATAAGCCTCCATAACTAAGTTATGCCTATGCAACTCGATATAATAAGGCAAGTAAGAGAATGACACCTCCATAGCTAACTTATTTAGTCTAAGGATAAAGTATATGATAATGTGTATTATGATGTAAATTATAATAAGGTAAAGAGCTACTGTAGTTGTACAAGGTAAAGAAGTAAATAATGATGTGGTAAGTCATACTAATTGTAAGAAAATGGTCATGTATTTATATAAAGTTATGTATATAAGTATATATAACCAATGTGAATGTTAAGTCATATTGTCTAAGAATGAAAAAAGATCATGTAAAGCTACATAAGGGTGACTTATCTGATTATTTAGCTACATAAGGGTGACTTATCTGATTATTCTATGCTGTCTTATTGTCTAGTTAAGAAAGAAGCTTTTATATATTAAGCAGTTGTCTAATAACAAGAAATGGAAAATAATTAACTTGCAAGAAAGGTTTAATAAAGTTAAGTCTTACATACACCACAAGAAAAAGAATGTTAAGATTTGCATACAATGTAAGAAAAGGATATTTAAGTAATACTATATGCAAGAAAGGTTATTGGGATCCTAGACCGGTAGAGTCATGAATACAACTCTAGCTAGCATTTATGTGCTATGTGTAGAAACGTTATGATACCTAACATGGATATGATATGTTATAATTATGATCATGTTATGATATCATACAATATGATTATGAATATGAATACATTATGATATAATATGATATGATATGATAAAATGACTAAAGATGTTGATGGGTACAGACCCCGAGTCCGCACCCAACCCGATGAGACCCACGGCCAAGTCATACTTGGTATATGTCATTAAGTTGAAGAGTGGGTCCAATTTTGGGGGAAGTTGTGGCAGTTAGAATTGATGGCTGAAAAGCTAGGGTAACATGCATGCCCTGAAGTGTAGAAAACTCTCATATATAAAGGCAGGTAAATCACCTTAAAATATTCGTTCGCTTAGAGGGCTCTACGAGACATTTCCCTATTTTCTGAGACATTCATATAACCAATACTTATTATCACACTGGATGTTGGTTGCATAGACACCCCCGAGTCTTTTTTTATGACAAGGCTAACTATTTCCGTTTTGCAGCATAAGGGTCAACATCGCAAAAGGGAAGTGCCTTCTCGTACTAATTGGGATGGCATTAGAGTTTGGATATGGTCATTCGAATCCTTGATTCAACATATGTTGTAAAAGATTATAAAATTTCAAGTTGTGCCTTTAAGTTCAAACTATAACTCGTTCGTGAATGCTGATTTTTATTAAGCATATTAGCTTAACCGGGTATGAGAAATGAAGATGAAGGCTTGGTATGGAAATAAAGGCTACCCATCATATCATGACTGACATCCAAGCTGTAATAGTTATAATAGTTTAAAGTATTGTCATGTTGTGTTTTAAGCAATAGATATGGAATGACATTTTAAAGTTTTGCGACAATAATAAATGAATGTTTGAAGTTTAAAAATTATGAATCTGAAGTGTAAATTCATTTATAAGTTTTTCCAAAAAGAAGACCTTACAAAATGTTTATGATATATATTATAAAACGTATGATAAAACCCCCCATTTAGTAAATTTATTCTAATTATACATGAGTTAATACATATGATTAAATTCACTATATTAAGTATTACATTATGAAAGAGGTTCAAATACAAAGTGTATTTTTGCTACAAAGTATGAAAATATACTATAAGACAAAAAAAGAGAACGATGAGAGAAACAAAGACTCCAAATTACTTTTTTGAAATTCGATTTAGATTATGAGATATATTTTTTTTGTATTTTCTTAGTCTCATTGTGTATTCTCACACTTTGTAGCAAAAAAAACAATTGCAGAATAACATCGCCCTTACACTATTTATAATAATTTAAATTATAATTTTATTTATTTTTTGTTTATATTTTTAGTATTTAATTAAGTATTATATTATTAACTAAATACTATTTACCAAATATTACATAGTTATAATAATAATAATATACTCAGTATTTAAGGCTGGTTGAAAAAAAAGACTTAGTAGCACTTGCGTGTCACACGAGTCAATTCATTATACATAACATATAGAAAGTAATAATGAATATCTATATTATCTATACTATTTATAAAATATTTTAGGATGTCAAAATAATAAATTTATTTTGACTTAAGACACGTATAGGGTTAGTATAGTAATATTATGGTAAATTTTAATTCAAAAATTTTAATATATATGAACAGAATTTAATAACAATTATAACAGTATTTAAAGTAACTATAATAGTTATTTACAAAATAAAAACAATTTTAGTAATAAGTAATAATTTGTAATAATATACAAGTTATCAAACTAAAAATATACAAGCTCTCAAAACTGATTTAAGCTTCTGAATTTTATATCGTTTTTCTCTTATAATCATAAAAATATGATGCTTTATAAAATCTAAATTTTTCGTTATTATGCACTAAATTTTATCAATATTTCGACATGATTTTCTTTAAAAACAGAGTTGTCAATATAATTTTTTTCCATATCTACGGATTAAATATTAATGTATAAGTAATCAAAATCAAGTGTTATAAATTTTAAAAATCTACGACAAACCACGAGTTCACACATTAGTATATTATCAATACATATCTTTTATTGAATACATGAAAAGTCAAAAGAGTAAACATAAAATCACCATTTTACTTTACATGAATCGTATTTAAGCAACTTTTTAAAAATGTAGACCCACGTCTCAAATTTCCAAAAGGTTATAAAATCAACCAATCATAAGATTTTGTTATTAGTATATAAACTTTTATGCCTTTCTAAAAAGGGTGGAAAAAAGAATCAAGAAATCAGTTTTTTTTTCTTTCTCCCTTCCTTTTATTATATTATACTATCTATTTAAAAAGAATATCTATTTAAAAAGAAACGAAATGAACAGTATTTTCAGGAATCCAGACCGTTCATTTCTAATCCAGTGATGAGTGTTGTACTTTCTTTATCCGCATGAGTCATGTTTCTATTTTGCCTTGTCTTGCCATGCGTCTATTAGACAGAATCAGGTTCACATGTTTGTTTTTGGTTATGCCATGCATCTAAGAGAGATAAACAGGTGTAAGCAAGGGATTTAAAACTATTTCTCACCCCACTGATCTGCCTGTCCCTTGATTTTCAGGTACTACTGGTTTATGTTTCTCTGCAATTGGCCTGTGGGTTCTATTTTATTAGGGTTTTCCGGCGTTCCGGAAAGAATTGGCTTCAATTTGGGTTGTTGGTACTTGATTCATGTCTCTGTTTTATTATTTTTGAATTGTTAATGGGGTACTTCTGCTGTGCGGATATTCATGATTCGAGTGTTTCTGTTAATGAAAATATAATTTTTAGTGTTTACTTAAAGTTCTTTCTTTTAATAAAGCAGGATACAATAGAGAGACCAAATAGTTTTGATTGATCAAGCACAAAACAGCTCTGAAGGTTACCAAGTCATTTATGCATAGAAAGATCGATTCCAGTAAACTGAACCACTTAAGAGCTGATTTGATACACAAATTCAGTAAAAAAAAAATTAGACCGGTCAAAACACTTCTAGCTATGATTATGAGGTTAGTTCCTTAAAAGGAAAAACACTTCTAGCTATGATTATGAGGTTAGTTCCTTAAAAGGAATTGTTTTCTTTTTGTTTGAATTTAGAAGGAATTTGGTTATATATGTTCTTGATTTATAAAATATTATAAGTAATTAGTGTGTAGAGCATATTTAAAGTATGTAAAGTTCTTTATGGTTTTGCTTTTAGAACAACTTCACGGGTTTCTATAGAAGGATCAAGGATGGTTTGGAAAACAATATTGGGATAACATGTACCTTGATGCCCAATGTTGGTGTTTTGCCGATGAAGCAAATGGAGCTTCTAAAAGTTCAGATTTTATATGAAAATAAGAGTTAAGTTTAAACAACATGCAACTATATGGTAAAGGAGGGAAGTTGAATTGCAAGGATATAAAGGTTCAAGTTCTATATTTTTCCATTTAGTTGTGTTTGGGTAATAAATGTTTTTCATACATGTTTTTCTTTTCATTTGTAGATTGTCCAACATAAACATAAAGCTCACATCGTCGAACCTAATTTGCATGGCTTAGGCTAAGTATAAAAAATTATTATTTTAGATTCTTATTTACCAAAATTCTTTGGATGTAGAGAGATGCAAGCTATGGATGGTTTAGTTGCCATATTTTAGTTTTGTTGATTTTGTATATTAATCTCATCTTCTTTTTTTGCAGATTTTGTGTTGTCAAGCTACAGTGCATGACCTTAGATGAGATGGAGTGGATTGATAGATGTAGAAATTTTTCAAGTTTAAAAAAGAGTTTCGAATTGGATTGATTTGTATTGAAGTTGTTCTGCATTTTGTTACATCTATTTGACTTATTCATTATTCATAGTGAAAAGGAAGAATATATGTGATGAAAGAGGTGACTTAATTTTTTGATGATGCATGTCGAAAGCATGCCCATGTATTGAAAATGTTAGCTATTTATAACCCCTCTCATGTG
>BJCO01502835.1:0-30450 GCA_018326465.1 Flaveria floridana | reverse complement strand
TAAAAAACAGGAATTCATCAAAAACCGCAGAGTCTGGTAGTTTTGTGTTATGGCAGATGAACCCTGATATGTGGTATGTCGAGCTTGCACTAGGTGCAAGCAAGGTTCATGCTGGTTATATACAAATATCACAAATATCAACCGGCCACCGCAGCCACCGTCACCATCACCACCGTCGCCGCCACCACCGAGTGTGTAGAGTGCAGCTGAAAGTTGTTCAATTGACCGGTGAACCGAGTTTTTCTGAAATGGTTGGTTTGGTTTGGTTGTTTTTGTTTAAATGTGAAGTTTTTGTTTTGGAAGTTTGATTGTGTGTTTTGAGTTTGAAGTTGAAATGGTGATGTTTGTTGTTTGTTTTGGTTTCTAGGCGACGGCGTTAGCAGGGCCTCCACATGTTTTTGTTTCGACCCCAGCTTGTGTTCAAAGGTGCTTATCATCAGGTGTTCTTCAGGCAAAGTCTATTCAAGAATTTCTTTCGATTCTTATTCTTGATGAGGTGTGGATTTGTTGTAAAGTTTTGGTTTTTCATATGGTTTTATATCATTGTTTAATGTGTTCAAATCACTCAAGTGGACTATTGTTTGATGGTTAAGTTGAATTTAAAAGATTGAGGTGCTGTTCATTTGAAAATTTGGAATTTTGGGATGAATGAAACAATGTACTATATCAGATTATTATAACAGTTCACAAAAGTCTGACTATGCTTTATTATCAACAATTGACTAATTATAGCTACAACTGGAGTTAATTTGCAATCTAGAGGGGTTGATGATAGCACAAGGAGAGAAGATCAGGCTTCTGCAGGTATTATGTCTATGCATGTTATGTTTAATTGGTGTTCTTGCTACGTTGTAGTTTATATGAAGTTTACTTTTTTGTGAATCCAGGCCAACCAGAAGGAAGCGTGTCTAAAACCGAGGACCAGAAGGTATCTTTTGTACATACTTTCAGGATTTTTTTGGTTTCGTAAGTGGAAGAATTTCATTAACCTAATATTGTGCAGGATACAGAAGGCAAAGAAAGCACGACTTCCAGCAGTAGTGCCATAAAATCTACAAATGATGCAGAAGGGGCTTCATCATCATCGAATTCGGTTACTGATAACTCGGGAAATGTCTCAACTGTTCCTCTTAGACTTGGCTTAGGAGGGTTACAACCCAAGGTTTGCTCTTGCTCCAATTTTTATCTACCGGGTAAAACAGGTCAAAAGTCCATGAAAGTGTATTTGCCCTTTTATAAGTGTCAAAGAATGTAATATCAATACTTCCGCGGCAAAGCGCGGGTAAAATTACTAGTTGAAATTTATTATAAAAAAAAGCTGGAGAACCAATAACTTACCTAAAATATATGTGTGCTTTAGGCGACATCCACGTGGTAAAATAGATACTCACTAACTAAAAGGTTGTGGTTCTATTCTTGAAGGGTGCATGAATTTTATGATTTTATACAAATAATACGGGCGTTGTAGTTTAAAGAAAAAACATAAAATATGAGCTCAAGGACTAATGTCACTAGTGATTATCCTTTCCCACATTAGTAAAATCCTACTACTCTAATACAAGAGTAATTAGGGTTATCACATGTCACTTTTTAGACTTATCTAATAAAAGAGTAATTAGGGTTGACACATGTCACTTTTTAGACTCATCTAATGTCACATTAGTATTGTCGTTTTTTTATTTCGTTAGAAATATTTTATTTTATTTTATAAGTGATTTTTTTAATTTATTAGATAATGTTTTTTTCTATTCTTTTTATCTAATTTTATTATATTATTTTTTATTTAGGTAGAACACTTTAATCAAGTTTATTAAATATAGAGTAGTAATTTTTTGTGTGAAATTTAGAAGGTTCTTTTAATTCATTTTTTCATTTTTCATGCTTAGTTGTATTATTATGTGAACGTAAGTTTAATAGTAAATTCAACTAAATATGTGTATGATTATGGGTTATAATTAATACCAAAGGACATCACAAACACTTATTTCAATGAGTCTCTTTCTGAATTTCCATACAATTTTTACTTACATTATCATATTTTACGTTTTTATCATTTACAATTGCTCGACACGAGATTAGTCAATATTTTACTTTTTTTAATTGTCACGTTAGATTATTTAATTAAAATTTTAAACTCACGTACATTACTTTGATAAAAATTTGATATCATTGTTTATTACTTATAATTTTTACTCATATGTAATTTTAATCAAATATTTTAAAATATTATTTTATAATTAATAAAATTTTAGTTTATTTAATATTTTATTTATTTAACCCATGTAATACACGGGTTCACTAAAGCTAGTTTGTTCATATGATTATAAATACATCTTTATTACATGGTATTTAGGTAATAAGGCCTATTCAAAATATTATTCAACAAAAATAAAATACTTTTTAAATAATACCACTAATATTAAAGTTTAAATTAGAAACATATAAGATTATTAAATGCATTAGAAGTAGTATTTTCAAGTTAAAGATTTAGTCAATTTCAAATAACAGAATACTTATTTTCTTTTTCAATTTTAGAAATATTAAAAATTATTAATATCATACAAATTATTTTATTAATATATCATATTAGTTTTGAAATTTATTGGTTGAAATTATATATGTTATTGTATAATACATCTATTCAGGATAAAATTAATACATTTACTGGGGTCATTTTCGTATTTAATAAGGTTTTGTATGTAGGGCAGGGTTGTATTAAAAGAGGTATTTAATATAAAAAGTCAAAGAAGAATTATAGTCTTGACACGTGCACTACAATTTTTTTTTTAAAATGACGGCGTTATGGTTATTGTGTCCAAAACGTCAACTTATTGTGTCTTATAAGTTTATTATGTCAAGTATATGTTTATTGTATCATATATTTTACATTATTTGTTATACGTATTAATCACTGTGTTTGACATTTTAGATTATTTTGTATGAGTTTTATTGTAATTTATAATTATATTAACTTGTTATCTATCATTGTGTTTTATTAATAGAAGTACACAACGATATATTTTTACTAATTTATATTTCAAAATTTATAGTTTTAAAGATAACACAATATATTATTTTTGTCATTATTTTTTAATAGATTATATAAACTTATTGTTGTCTATCATTTTGTTTTACTATTAGAGATAGATAATAATATTATTTTACTAATGTATTGTTAAAATCACATAGTTTTTAAAATAACACAATAACGATCGGAAAACATAATGAGACATTGTATTATTTTATTATTGTTTTGAATGTGTTAGGTTAATTAGTTGTTAATTTATTATTGTGTTTTACATATTAGAGATACAACAATGTTATGTCACCATTATAGTTTTAAAGTTTAAAATTTTAGAAAAACACAATAGTATTCTACAAAAACATAATAACTAACAAAAAATATATGCAATGAACTGCACTAAAGACACAATGACGGGATACGAGCTGAAAACATAAATTTCATTTTTATCTTATTATATAACAATATTTTACTCGCTTGAAGATAAAAACACCAGTTTTAATTGTGTAATTTTTATAAAAAATAATATCATACATAAAATTTATGAATGTTAAAAAAATTGAAGAACTTGTAAAAAGTCAACAATAATAGTTTTCCTAAAATATTCATCTAACATATTTTTCCGTACAATTTAATTTTAACCATTGATTAAAAAGATAGATGATTGAGATTATTTTTACAATTTTTAGTTTAAAAAGTATTTTTGTGCGAACATTTCCCTTGTATTTGTGACCAAGTTTTATTACTTAATAGCATATTATTTAATATCTCTTTAAAATTTAAACACAAAGTATATAAAGTAACAGTAAATTATTTGTAATATTATTCTATGTGCAATGTAGTAGTAACTATTATTATATAAATTATTAAAGGCTAAAAAAGTGTTAGGACCGTGTACGTACGAATTACTAACTGATTCAACGTGTAACCTTATCAAATAATGCGGAATTATTTAATTGGCGATTCAATCAGTGAGAACGAAAACCCGGATCAATCTAACGATAGAACAACGTTAAGAATGATTAGAAAACGATCCGGGACGAACTATGAACTTGGATGGATGAGATAGAACTCTTTGGACGGCTA
This sequence comes from Flaveria floridana, assembly GCA_018326465.1. NCBI lineage: Eukaryota > Viridiplantae > Streptophyta > Magnoliopsida > Asterales > Asteraceae > Flaveria > Flaveria floridana. The sequence goes on along the minus strand of BJCO01502835.1, from coordinate 26,342 downwards.
GGGTATGAAATAATTCGAAGTGTTACGTTTTTTCACAAATCACGTGGTATTTATAGGTTTCAGTGTACAGTCGTACGACTGAGCCATTAGCATGGTTCATTCGTGCGACTGAGCCATACGATTTGTTCATACGCACGATTGAACCATACAATTGGTCCAATCGCACGACTGAGCCAGTCTCATGACTCAGTCGTGCGACTGACCCAATCACCTGATTCAGTCGTGCGACTGGTCCATAAGCATGGTGCATTAGCATGAATAACCATAAAACTTAGTCAAACACATTCCTGAATTATTTTTAACTCAGAACTGTGACTGACTACTACAAACCCATATATAATATTCATTCAAGCGTGTAATTATAAATGATATATAAGAATAAGACATATTCAATAGTAAATATATATTCAAACACATATCATATTATCAAAATATCCTTATGTTACACATATGTAAGGTTGAAAGACATACACATTTAAGTACAATGAACTAGGGACATCGTGTATCAACAAAAAACATGTAAAATTTTTATACTTTGGTAAGTTAATTTGGTATAAAAGGATCCGACATGTGAACGTCATTTTTAAAACATAAATTTGAGTCATATCGGTAGCATAATGTGATAACTTTGTAATGTGATAACTTTTGAGTAAAATTATTTGACATGAACGTCATTTTTAAACATGAAATTAACTCGTGTTGGTATTAGCACGTGATATAACGTAAAATCATACCCAAACACGAAGCGCAAGTTTCTCAATAGTTGTTTTTAAATATGATACTTATTATATGAGTATTTATTTTAATTTGTAATAATATAACGCGAGTGATTGTTTTAATACGTCAAGTATTTCATGGATGTCATATATATTGTATTAGTTTTTGTTATACATTGTAATAATATTCCATGCATTTCTTATATGTGATATATAGTACATGTGACTTTATTATCATTAAACACATATATTTTGTATATAAAATGATTTCTTGCTTAGATGAAAACGCTCAAACTCTCACTTTCGAGTTGAAATGGGTATTTTATTTTGCAAGAAGCTTTGTTATATTTTCATTGTATTATCTTGCCTCACTTGCTTTTACACAACTCCTTCCTATAGTTTGAAATGTAAGGCACCATTAAAATGGTACATCTCTATACATGATGGAATCCACAATTCAACAATCAGTGTTCATGTGAAGTCGAGGGACGATGATTTAGGGTTTCACAACATCACTTATGATAGTAGCTATGACTTTGCATTTTGCGCAAATGTCTTTCAAAATACAGTTTTTGGCGGCGATTTTTCGTATGGAAAGAAGTTTGCACATTTTAATGTGTTCGACCGAAAAATAGCTAATTTGATCGGCGGCATAGCTTTCAAAAAAAATTCTATTAATTGGTTACTAAAGGAAGATGGGTATTATGTGACCAAATACCTAAAAAGTTATGATGATCCTGCATGGATCCAAAGAGGAAAGTGGTCATAAGCATTATTAGTATCTACCAATAAAGTATTCTAATATAATAGTTTGATGTTATAATTATAGTTTGTTATAGTGATATCAGTGCATTTTTGTTTAATTAATTTTACTTATCATTAAAGAATGTTCTAATTTTCCGAACCAAATAACTTCGATAGTTCAAGAGGAGTCAATAGACAACAACCTCGTCTCATGCCTAAGGAAAAGCCCTTGGTCACGATCGAGCATAAATAAATGTCAGACCCTCGTTTATAGCGGAAACACGATGATGTAATGAACGAGATCGTAAAAACACATTTTTAGTTAATGAAGATGCATTAAATGAGATAATCATGTCACACCCTTAATTTTCACAAACAGCGTTTTACTGTTAGGTGTGACATACTAGGATCTCAGTCGATAGTTAAACTAAACGTCATGAAACTTACAAAACATAATATTTAATATTATCAAAAAATCCCAAAAGCTTAATTAGTAATGAGTTCAAGAAAAAACATCTGCAGAAGCGTAATCAGTTAATCATTAAAATTTAAATAACACAAAATACACGCAACCCAAGTTAATGTAAACTTACAAAAACAAATGTTGAAACTGTTTTGCAAATCAATCATCAATGTGATAAAATGATGCAATGCTCCTAATCATGCGCATTTTATGAACCTGAAAGAAACATGCTAAAGTGTCAACACATGGTATGGGACTTGTTTTGATAAACAATAACATAATTGAAAGAAGATCCAGTAAAGAAAGTAATATTAGTAGATAGAAAGTCTACATAATAAGTTATATATTGTTTGAAGTTCGCGGATTGAAGGATCGGTGTTGGTCTCTCCATACAAGATTTACCTCACAAACTCACTAAGTCTTACTCGGTTGATGAAGCATAATCTTAAACTAATTTGATAATAATATAATAAGTTAATGAACACAAGAATGATTTTTCAAGATATTTGTATATATTACTTCTTAACTCAGTGTTACAAGACTCTTAGAAACATTGTTTGATGAGTAACAATGAGAAACTATATATATTACTATCTACAGCCATTTATACTTGGATAACCAGTTGGAGTTTACAACTAAACAAATACTACATTGTTAAAAGTAAAGCATCTAAGATAAAATACTATCCTAGATTAAGGAGTCATGACAGGTCCATGACTTACCTTTTGTCACCAACTAAAGATGGTAACTGAACTAATTGATAAAGGTGAACAGTGGAATAAAGTATAGTCAACTACATGGGCGTGGGAAAGCACCAAGTAGTATATCAGAGTTGGCAGTGGATGTCAGACAACCCATATTTTTTTCCACTGGTTCATAGTTGGTTCTTTCGAAGGTAAATGGCTTCGGAAGAATAAGTTCATCCGAGGACATTTATACTCCGGAAGAAACAACTTCTTCCGAGTATTCTGCAGGTCTTCATGACTCATTCTTTGGAAGACATTGACTTGGATTGTCTAAGTGTGAATACTTAGAAAGAAGAACTTCTTAGTCTCGGGAGACTTAGTTCTGTCTTCGGAAGTTCTTCATATACATCGGAAGAAAGCTAGTTAGTATCGAAAGACTTAGTTTTCCTTTAGAAGCTATTCATACTTTAAGCTTCGAAAGATATTCAACTTGTCTTTGGAAGAGTTTCTTTAGCTTTGAAAGACTTCTTCAATTGTACTTCAAAAATTCTTCTAAGTGTTGTTTTGGTTGCACTAGCCTCATATGATCCAACAAACTCCACCTAGGCTGATGCTACCAAATCATCACTTCCGTCTGCTCCTTAAGGTCTTTAACACCAGGGAGAGCAAATTTTTGTCTGTCTCCTTGTTCTACACTGATGTGGTGCTTAGGAGCTTGTACAAGTCATTTGTTGATAGAAGATCAAGTCTCTCGCTCTGAATGACATATACTCTTTGTTGTGGCCCACTAAAGAGAGTTAGTTGATGGGAATTGTAGTCATATTCCCATCTAACTATAAGAATAGAATTTTGGCCTTCAAACATCTAAAACAATGTTTTTCCTTTTATGGTTGTGCCTTCTTCCTCATCTTATGCTCTGTTTTTTAACTCTTCTTTAGTCTTGGCCTACTTTGTCAGTTCAGGCAGATGAAGACTGCTCAAATGATTTCTGATATGAGCAGCAACTTGAGAGTTGGAGGGATTGGGGAATGGTTTCTCTACTAACTCAGCAATGTCAAATCTGTTAGAGTGTAGCAAAGATGAAGTATTGAGCCTGTTTACTTCACCATTCTCTCTTTCCATAGTAAAGTTGTGAGAAGATTCATCAAACCTCCACTGAATAATTCTCCTTCTAGGATTGAGGGGCTGTGTTAGCAGCTTATCCCCTTTCCTAGTATCTAGTAAAGTCACCAGTCTTCTTCTTTACTTCTTCTCTTCTTCCTTCAGAGTGTCTAAATTAGATGCAAGAAATTGGAGAGCTTGGTCTAATATTCCCCTAGGTAGATCAAGGAATGCATATCTTATGAGCAAACTGGAAAAGCCATCAATATGTTTCAGCTTAATTGACTCTTCTTCACAAGACATGTCGCTCAAGGTTGTGTAGTTAATAAGGTTTCTCTTGATCTCCTTAAAGTCTTTTAAGGTCAGGGGATTAGAAGGTTTAGAAGACGGTATGGGTAATGATTAGGTTCGAGGTTGTGTTTTGGGTTTAAGGATAGTTGTTGGTGGTGGTTGTTGGGAACCAAATGTGACATCCAGTACTTTTCTATTACCAAACTCCGTTAGTTCTGTTAGGTCTTACATACACGTTTCGTGAGCACACACTAGTTTTCATTGAACGTTGGTGACATAATAATAATTAACAATGGCCATTAGATAATAAAATAATTAATAATGTAGATTATTAATTTGTGGTTATAAAATTTATAAATTTTAAACATTATTTGTATATTTTATGTTATAACGTGACTACGTGTAATATATATTCATGTGTTTTGTGACTAATTGAGAATGTATATGATTATTATTATTGATTAATAATGTTTGTATTTTGTAGTTCAAACCTTTTATAAAGTGTTAAAAAGATTAGTTTTTATAAAATATAAACAATGGGGTTTACTTTGTAATTGTTCTAAAACTAAATATTACCAAAATTAAACCCAACCCTAGCCCCCAAACACCACATTCGGCCGAAACCATCACCCCGCATCCCATCTTTTTAGTAAATAATGAGTGGTTAAATTATAAAAATTAAAAGGGTTTAATTTTATAAACTTATAAGTAAATAATGAGTGGTAAAATTTTAAATGGGTAGGAACCCATTTAAAAATTTTGTCCGCCCCCTTGCTCCCTCTCATTGGGATTCCGTGTCTTGTTTTAATACAAGACATTAACCATTTTTCATTACTACTCTCAACCACACTCTCTCTCACACACAAGTGCATTCCTCTCCTCTTTTCCTTCTTTCAATTTTCAGCCAAGGAGAAGGTAGGTTTTGAAGAAGGATTTTTGGTGTCAACTTCCTAACAAGTTGGGTATTTTTCAAGAGCTTGTGGGTATACTAGCTTGAGGCCTTCTACTTTGAAGGTTTACATTCAAGAGCATCATCTTCTTCATTTTTATCCATCTCATATAATCTTGTTCTTGGAAGGGTATTATTCTAAGAACACCCTATGGTTGTTTATGTTTTGGTGGCATATCTTTTCACATATATGATCCTTGTTCTTGTCCCTTGATTATAAAATGGTTTATTTTCAGCATCTAAAACAAGTTTTAGATCACTTAGATCCGTTGCATTTTTATGTTTAAATGGTAATTCAACTTTGATAAACTTGTTAGAAACCCAACATCTTGGTGATGGTAGGATGTTAATAATGCTTAATGGATGTTGGTTGATGCATGTTATGCAAGAAATTGGGTGAAGTTAGGTATGTTGATCATAAATTTCCCGAAATAGTAACTTTTGGATTTTTGTAAATGCATGTTTTAACCAATAATGAATGGCTATGTGTCTCAATGGAATCCATGAACTAGTTAAAGCATGTTGTTGGTAAATTTGCATTGAAATTTTTGATATGTAAGGTTTTGGATGTTACTTTCCCAAAAGGGAAACTTTATTTTTGAAGAACATTGGATATGATTGTTTGGGCATGTTTATGATGTTAGGATCATGTTAGAATACTTATGGATGACGTCTAATGTGTTAGAATGTGTTACTTGGGTTGTATTGATGCTTGATTGGTCATTTAGAGAATTTGGTTCTTAATGACTATACATGGTGATGGATTATGGTGAGTAATTAGGGAAGCATGTTGGGATTGAAATTGATCATTGTTGTGAATGTTGGTTGGTGTGAATCTTGTTAATCAATGTGATTATGATAAACTGATGTAGTATAAGGATCTTGTTAGAACTTGAGTTGATGATATGATATACTTGAACTACTTGTATGATTATCATGTATGATGCATTGTTACACTTGATTAAATGAGATTTAAACTGATATGTCACCAACGAGTCAAACATGTCAACTTGGTCAACTATGTCTTTTCTTTCTAAACCACATAGGTTAATGTTCTATCTTAAGAACTTAGGGTCTATTGAGCTAATCTGGTCTAATATACTTACAAACTCACGTGATCTAGGTAACCTTTGAAAGATTGTCCTCCCACTCCCTATTTGTTTAAGTTGTATTGTTCGTTGCGCACCAGGTGAGTTCATGCCCCACTGTTTTACTTACTTCCTTTTTTGGGGAGTTAGCATACTATTTTTCATAAACGCTTTACATTGGTAAGTTGTGTTAGTATAACATAGTTTAGCAGACCATGAAACCCCATACTTTTGGATCGTTAATATTTGTAACTAGTGGGAAATGCTGGGTAGTACTACTGGGCCTGACAAGCCCCACCTGTGCGACTCGAGGTCAAACATGTGCACTATTGTCCAAGACATAAACATCATCACAACTTGGTAGGTTGTGATGGGATGCAAACAAACGAAACACATATCAGCTTCAATTGCGAAATCACTATAGTTATTACTTTTGAATATAGACTATCCATCTATTTCAATGCACTTCTTATGTTTTACAACTATTACTGTTTATGTTAAACGCAAACTCTTGAACTCACTAACCATTATGTTGACACTTTTAGTATGCTATTCTCAGGTCGTTAACTCTGATTGCCAGGAGGAGAACATCACGGTCCAGCATGGATTACAAAGCTTCATATTATGCCATGACACCTGAATTTATTATTTATAAGTTTTTAAATAATGGGTTGGTGCATGTTTTGCCAATGCTACAGTTTAAGTACTTTGAGTTTGATTTACTTACAATCGCTTTCACACAGTTTTCAAGTTTTAAACTCTAGTTGGCTTTGATTTTCAATGTTGCATAAAGTGTCATTCCGAGTAACTAATGAATGGGATCCTAGCTTTTCACAAGCCTCAAGGTATAACCCCGCACGTGGATTTTGAGGGTGTGACATATTGGTATCAGAGCCATTGGTTATAGGGAACTAGGTTGCATTACACACACTAGTCTATAACCGCACAATCTATTAGTTACTTGTTCCATATCCCTACTGTATACTCATTGGCATACACATCTCGTACACTGTAGTATGGCATCATCATCACGAGTTGTGGGTAAAAGACCAGCAGGTTCTGATTCCCCTTTATATTCTGATTCCCATCCTTCTCCTCCTGTACCTGACTGAGTAACTGAGTGGCCTCGACTTGCCTACCCTCCCGAAAAGATGAATTAGGATGAACCGTTCGCGTTGATGGAATGCGATGCTCCGCTGGATTGAAGCGATTATCCTAGTTATATGGACCACATGATATATAGGGAGTGCGTGCCTACTAAGAGACCAAGGACTAGAAATCTGAGCATTCTACTCTTTCCTTCCCTATAATAAAACAACCTACCGTGCAGGTGATTGCAGCTTTAGTTGCTGCCTTGGACACAGAGAAACAATGCAATCAGTGGCTTGGTGAGTTGGTTTGTCGAACTACGACATCAAATGCGAGAGACGAAGAAAGAAGTGGCAGAGGTGAAGGACCTACAATATAAGTGCTATCAAGATCAATGCACTTTGACTCATAGGATGACCCAAACGATCCACTATTCAGAGGCTAGAGACAACACCATCCATGATTATAAGGTAAGACTTTGTGATTTGGAGGCATAGTTCACGGCAATGCACATAGCCACGGAACCTGAGGCAGAACTTGAAGAGAAGCCCGGGGAAGAGCCAGAGGAAGCCCTGCTAGAAAAGATCCTGAAGAGATGGAGGAAGACAGTGATGGATCTGGTGTCCTAGATTGATCCTTACTTTCATTTGACTTAGACAACGCACTATTTTCTTTTGCAAACCTATGCGGGAAGGGTTGTTTCCCACCCAACTGAAAAACCTAAAAATTTGACATTGAATATTTGGTGAATTGGTTATAATTTATTTATCTTTGGTTATTATTTTGGTTACAAATGTTATGGTTGATGAACTGCTTTATTTTCTTATTATTTACTATGCTCTAAAAAGATGAATATGTTACATGCTTCTCACTTTTGCATTTGTGAATGTAAAGTGAAATTGGAAGTCGGTGGTAGAGGAAGTAGTCGTGGACATGGCGCCAGACGTGGGTGAGGCGCGGGAGCCATCAACATGACCCCCGCACAACTAGCTCCCTTGATCAATAAGCATGTGTAGGCGGTAGTGGCTACAGTGCACGCTGCACAAGTGCACGCTGCACAGGCAGCAGGTAAATAATACAAGTGACTTGACGAATACTCTAGTTGCTTGTTTAGACTGGTAAACTAAATGTTTTGATTTTTTGGAACAGGGCCCCCACCCTGTACCTACAAATCCTTCATGGGTTGTAAGCCCCGCACCTATAATGGAGCTGAAGGGGCTGTAGGACTAGTGAGATGGTTTGAGAAAACTGAATCCATCTTCACCAAATGAAACTGCCCGCCGGATGATCAGGTGAAATACACAACTGGGACACTTAAAGGCGCAACACTCTCTTGGTGGAATGCCCAACTGTAGATGCTAGGTTAGGCAATGGCAAATGACCTACCCTAGGATGAATTTAAAACAATGATGACTGAGGAATACTGCCATAGAGGCAAGGTTCAAAAATTGAAAATAGAGTTGTGGCAACTGAAAATGCAAGGTTCAGAGATTGAGGCCTACACCACTAGGTCTCACGAGCTGGAAACATTGTGCCCCGGGATGGTGACCCCAACGCACAAAAAGGATAGAACTGTACTTGCGTGGACTGGTCCCGAAGATTCAAAGCATGGTTACTGCCTCCAACCCCATAACAATTCAGGAGGCGATACAGTTGGCTCTCAAGCTGACCGACCAGGCAGTGGAACAGGGTAAACTACCTAAACGGGGTGCGATGGTGAGTGTACGAGCGGTGGCGAGTATACCAGATGACAAAAACAAATGGTATGGTCCAAATAACAAGGGATCAACTTCAGGCAACCAACAGCAACAACAACATCAGCAACAACCGAGGAAGTTCGATAACAAAAAAGGTTTCAATCAAACCACCACCACCAACCAAGGAAAAGAGAGTACGTGGGGAGGTATCCTAAGTGTAATCAGTATAATTACCATCACACCGGCAGGTGTGATAATTTCAAGTGCCAAAGGTGTGAAAAGTTGGGACATGCGGCAAAGGACTGCCGTGGTGAGCTGATGAAAAAGCCACAACAACCATAAGAAACACCTAAGAGTTGTTTTGAATACGGGAAACATGGTCACTAGAAAAGGAACATCCCTAAGTTGAAGAAGAATGGCGATGACACCGGGAACAACGGGAACAACAACAACAATCCAGGAAATGGTGTAAACAATGGTGGAGCCAAAGGGAGAGCATTTGATATCGGTTCAGGTGAGGCTCTAAACAACCCTGCTATAGTTACTGGTAAATTCCCTATAAATGGTCGATATGCTACTGTATTATTTGACACTGGATATGATAGGAGCTTTATTTCCACTAAGTTCAGTAACCTTATGAATGATATGCCTTCTACCTTGTATTTCAGCTACACTATAAAGTTAGCTGATGGTAAACAAATTCACATCACGTACATTCACAAGGGTTGTAAGATAGAACTGGCTGGACACGTTTTTGACCTAGATCTTATGCCCATTACACTCGGGAGCTTTGATATGGTTGTGGGAATGGGTTGGCTATCCGGGAAGCAGGCAGAGGTAGTATGCCATGAGAGGATTGTACGTATTCCTGTTAAGGATGGTGAAACTCTTTCAGTTAAAGGTGAAATGAGTGGTGCTATGATAGGCATCATATCAATCATGAAAGCGTAGAAGATGCTACATAATGGTCGACTAGCTATACTGGCCTTGGTAAATGTCAAGCAACAAGAGGAAAGGAAGATGTAGGATATTCTAGTGGTTCGTGACCTTCCAGAGGTGTTTCTAGAGGATCTGTCTAGATTACCACTTCATCGCCAAGTGGAATTCCAAATTGAGTTGACTCCCGGTGTAGTCCTAATCGCTAGAGCACCTTATTAATTGGCACCAAATGAGTTACAGGAATTGTCGACATAACTTCAGGAGCTATTGAATAAATGTTTTATCCAACCTATCTCATCACCTTGGGGAGCCCCTGTCCTATTAGTTAAGAAGAAGGATGGTACATTTCGGATGTGTATCGATTAAAGGGAGTTGAACAACGTCACAGTCAAGAACCGATACCCCCTACCTCATATTGATGATCTATTCGATCAACTTTAGGGATCCATTTACTATTCTAAGATTGACTTAAGATCTGGTTATCATCAGTTGTGAGTCCGAGAGGAAGACATCTCGAAGATGGCATTCAGGACCTGCTATGGCCATTATGAATTCTTGGTTATGCCGTTTGGGTTGACTAATGCACCGGCGGTATTCATGGACCTCATGAACCGCGTGTGCAAATCCTACCTTGATTAGTTTCTTATTGTGTTTATCGATGACATATTGATCTATTCCAAGACCAAGGAGGAACATGAAGAGCATCTACGGTTGATCTTAGAACTATTGAAGAGGGAACAAATGTATGCTAAATTCTCTAAGTGTGACTTCTGGATACGAGAGGTGTAATTTTTGGGTCATATTATGAATAAGAAAGGAATCCATGTAGATTCTACAAAGGTGGAAGTAATTAAGAATTGGTCAGTTGCTAAGATGCCTAGTGAGATACATCAGTTCCTTTGACTGGCAGGATACTATCGACGCTTTATTGAGGTACTTCCAACATTGCCCAACCCCTTGCTGCCTTGACACATAAAGGTACAGTGTTTAAATAGGGTGAAAGTCAAGAATCAGCCTTCTAATTGTTGAAACAGAAACTCTATAGTGCAGTGATACTAGAATTACTGGAAGGGACGGATGATTTTAATGGTGTACTGTGATGCATCCATTCAAGGACTAGGTTGTGTCTTGATGCAGTGAGATATGGTGATAGCCTATGCCTCAAGGAAACTGAAGGTACACGAGAAGAACTATACCACCCATGACTTGGAATTGGGTACAATAGTTTTTGCTTTGAATATCTGGAGAAACTACTTGTACGGTACCGAATGCACTATTTACACCGATCACAAGAGTCTTTAACATATCTTTAAGGAGAAAGAACTGAATATGAGGCAATGGAGTAGGGTGGAATTATTGAATGAATATGATTTCGCAATCAAGTATCATTCGAGGAAGGCAAATGTGTTTGTCGATGTTCTAAGCAGGAGGAAACAGCTAAGCCTAGGCGATTGCGAGCTTTACAGCTTACTATCATCACTCAACTGCCTGAACAAATCAAGAAAACAAAGACAGAAGATTTAAAAGTAGAAAATATCAAATCTTAGTTGTTGTGTGGGATGGATAAACAGCTTGAGGTGAAATCTGATGGGATTCGTTACTTCATGGATAGACTTTGGGTGCCTTCCTATGGGAATTTAAGGAATTTGGTTATGAGTGAGGCACAAATCCAAGTACTCAATAATCCTGGTTCAGACAATATGTATCATGACCTTAAGGCGCACTACTGGTGGCCTAACATGAAGGCAAATGTAGCTACCTATGTGAGAAAGTGTTTAACATACTCCAAGGTGAAAGTTGAGTATCAAAAGCCATCTGGGTTACTGCAATAACCTGAGATTCCTTTATGGAAGTGGGAGCAGATCTCTATGGATTTCCTTATCAAATTAACCAGGACTCCTAGTAGGTGTGACACGATATGGGTGGTTGTGGATAAGTTAACTAAGTCTACTTACTTCTTGGAAATCAAAGAAATAGATAAGATGGACAAGTTGACTTGGATTTACCTGAAGGAAGTAGTCTCTTGGCATGGAGTGCCAATCTTAATTATTTCAGATCGTGATGCTCGCTTTACCTCTCATTTTTGGCAATCATTATAGAAATCCCAGGGTACACGTGTAGACATGAGTACTGGATATCATTCTCAGACTGACAGATAGACGGACAGACGGACAGAGCGAGCGCACCATACAGACCTTTGAAGATATGTTACGAGCGCGTGTAATAGATTTTGGGAACAATTGGGAAGTTCATTTACCTTTGGTGGAATTTTCCTATAACAGTTACCACACCAATATCAAAGAGACACCGTTTGAGGCACAGTACGGCGGAAATATAGGTCACCAGTCTATTGGGCAGAGGTTGGTGATAGTCAGTTGACTGGACCTGAATTGGTACATGAGACCATCGAGAAAATAGTATAGATAAGAAACCGTATGGCAGCAGCCGAGACAAACATAAGAGCTACGCTGATAAACGAAGGAAACCTTTAAAGTTTCAAGTCGGAGATAAAGTCTTGTTAACGGTCTCACCATGGAGAGGGGTGATCCGTTTTGGAAAACGAGGAAAGCTTAACCCACAATATGTTGGACCATTCGAGATCATACAAAGAATTGGCCCGGTGGCATACCGATTAAGGCTACATGATTCGTTGAGTGGAATTCATGATGTGTTCCATGTCTCGAATTGAAGAAGTGCTTATCTGACAAGACCTTGATTGTACCGCTCAAGGAAGTACAAGTTGAGGAGCAATTATGATTCATTGAAGAACTAGTTGAGGTAATGGACCGAGAGGTTAGACCTTGAAACAAAGCAAGATCCGTATCGTCAAGGTTTGCTGGAACTCAAAACGTGGACCGGAATTCATGTGGGAATATGAGGATCAGATGAAGCTCAAGTATCCTCATCTGTTTGAATCAGCGACTACTACCAGCGAAGGTAATGATTAAATTTCAGGACGAAATTTCTTTCAACATGGGGATAATGTGACAACTTACACAAAAACTCACTCGATTTTCTTGTGCCACTGTAGTAGACCAGTGATGTAACACAACCATATAATGCAATTTTCGGGACGAAAATTCTTTCAACATGGGGATAATGTGACGTCCGATACTTTTCCGTTACCAAATTCCGTTACTACCGTTAGGTCTTGCATACATGTGTCGTGAGCACACACTAGTTATCATTGAACGTTGGTGACTTAATAATACCTAACAATGGCCATTAGATAATAACTTAATTAATAATGTAGATTATTAATTTGTGGTTATAAAATTTATAAATTTTACACACTATTTGTAAATTTTATGTGATAACGTGACTACGTGCAATATATATTCATGTGCTTTGTGATTAATTGAGACTGTATATGATTATTATTATAGATTAATAATGTTTGTATTTTATAATTAAAACCTTTTAAAAAGTGTTAAAAAGATTAGTTTTTATAAAATATAAACAATGAGGTTTACTTTGTAATTGTTCTAAAACTAAATATTACCAAAATTAAACCCAACCCTAGCCCCCAAACACCCCATTTGGCTGAAACCATCACCCCACATTTGCGATTTAAAGCTTCAACATCAAGAAGAAGTTGATTTTGATTAGTTCCAAGTGGTTCCAAGGTGTTAGTAAGTTCCATTCTTGATTTCTACATGTTTAAAGGTAGGTTTTATCAAGTTTTTCATAGTTTCTGATGATGATGAACTCTAATTCATAAATTGGGGATGAAAATATGAAATTGATGATCATTTGATGATGATATGATGTTAGTTAGGTTATATGAATGTTCATCTAGGTTGATTGTGCAAGAAGTCCATGATTTTGATGACCTAGTTCATACCTTTCCAAAAATAGTAACTTTCGATCATGAGATTGTGCAATTGATGTTGTTTGGTGATGTTTTTATCTTGGTTTGATTGTATTGATGTTCGTTTATGGTGATTTTACAAGAAAATCTATAATTATGAGTTCTTAGTTCATACCTTGCCCTAATATAGAAACTTTTGACTTTGAAATTAGACAATGGATGATTCTTGGTGATAGTAGGATGTTAATAATGTTCAATGGATGTTGTTGATGCATGTTATACAAGAAATTGGGTGAAGTTAGGTATCTTGATCATAAATTTCCAGAAATAGTAAATTTTGGATTTTTGTAAATTCATGTTTTGACCAATAATGAATGGCTATATGTCTCAATGGAATCCATGAACTAATTTAAGCATGTTGTTGTTGAATTTGCATTAAAATTGTTGATATGTAGGGTTTTGGATGTTACTTTCCCAAAAGGGAAACTTTATTTTTGAAGAACATTAGATATGATGATTTGGGCATGTTTCTAATGTTAGGATCATGTTAGAATACTTATGGATGATGTCTATTATTGTGGAATGTGTTACTTGGGTTGTATGGATGCTTGATTGGTCATTTAGAGAATTTAGGTTCTCGATGACTATACATGGTGATGGATTATGGTGAGTAATTAGAGAAGCATGTTGGGATTGAAATTGATCGTTGTTTTGAATGTTAGTTAGTATAAATCTTGTTGATCAATGTGATTATGATAGTAGTATAAGGATCTTGTTATAACTTGAGTTGATGATGTGATATACGTGAACTACTTGTATGATTATCATGTCTGATGCATTGTTACACTTGATTAAATGGGATTTAAACTGATATGTCACCAACGAGTCAAATGGGTCAACTTGGTCAACTATGTCTTTTCATTCTAAACCTCATAGGTCAATATGCTAACTTAAGTACTTAGGGTCTATTCAACTATTCTGATCTGCTATACTTACTGTTGATACATTGTACCTAGTTTATGTTCTTCAATGTAAATGTCTTTCATTTCTTACACATATGTACTGAACATGTTTAATGAAATATGATGTGAGTTTTGATGTTGAATTGTCTTTATTTATATCATATTCATATTGAAATTCGTATTACTTGTATTGATGAACATTATATATAGGTTTGAGGTTGTTGTACATAGCTCTGAGTCAATAATGATTCAGAAATGTGTTCAACTTAGTTAAGTGGTTATTCATGCTAATGGACCATACTTATGGACCATACGCATGAATGAACCATACATATGGACCAGTTGCATGACTGAACCAGGTGACTGAATCAGTCGTATGATTGAGACATAAGATTGACTCAGTCGCACGACTGAACCTTCAGTCATGCGTATGAGTCAGGCGCATGAGTCAGTCACACGACTGAACCATGCTAATGGTTCAGTCATACGAATGAACACTAAAAACCTATAAATACCACATAATTCGTGGAAAAACATAACACTTCAAATACTTTTATACCCTAGCCGTCCAGAGCGTCCTAAGTCGCCCATCCAAGTTCATAACTCGTTCCTGATCGATTCCAACTCATTCTTAACGTTTCTTTCATCATTAGATCGATCAGGTTGTTCGTTCTCACTGATTGGATCACCAATCAAATAGAATTCTGTGCTATTTGATTTGTTCTCACACAGAATCCATTAGTACTCCGTACGAAAACGGTCCTAACACTTACAAACTCACATGATCTAGGTAACCTTTGAAGGGTTGTCCTCTTACTCTCTATTTGCCTATGTTTTATTGTTCGTTGCGCACCAGGCGAGTTCATGCCCCACTATTTTACTTACTTCCTTTTTCGGGGATATAGCGTACTCTTTTTCAAAAATGCTTTACATTCATAAGTTGTGTTAGTATAACATAGTGTAGCATACCATGAAAGCCCTCACGCTTTTGGATCATTAATATTTGTAACTAGCGGGAAATGCTGGGTAGTAGTACTGGGCCTGACAAGCCCCACCTGTGCGACTCAAGGTCAAACGGGTGCAATATTGTCCTAGACACAAACATATCACAACTTGGTAGGTTGTGATAGGAGGCAAACAAACGAAACACATGTCAACTTCGATCGCGAAACCACTATAGTTATTACTTATGAATATAGACTAGCCATCTATTTCAATGCACTTCTTATGTTTTATGACTATTACTGTTTATGTTAAACGTAAACTCTTGAACTCACCAACCATTATGTTGACACTTTTATTATGCTATTCTCATGTCTTTAACTCCGATTGCCAGTAGGTGCATATCACAGTCCAGCATGCATTACAAAGCTTCATATTATGCCATGACACCTGAATTTATTATTTATAAGTTTTTAAATAATGGTTTGGCATATGTTTTGCCAATGTTACATTTTAAGTACTTTGAGTTTGATTTACTTAGAAACGCTTCCGTGTAGTTTTCCAGTTTTAAACTCTGGTTGGTTTTTATTTTAAACGTTGCACATAGTGTCATTCTAAGTAACTAATGACTGGGATTGTAGGTCCATTGATGATCGAAACACAATGCAAATGATATAATATAAATTCAAATCCCACTCAAATACAATCCAAACAATAATCTATGAAAAGTGTTTCAAGGTAAAACCATTTTGAGATCAAACAACAATCAAACAAGGCTCAAAGATGATAAATAAATGATTCTAGCCAAACAAACACAATAATATAAGTAATGTAGAAGTATATTCTCAATTAGGGTTGTGCAAAACTTTTTCAAACCGATTACAAGTTACATATATATAGATGTTCTAGTTTCACTGATAGTTTCGCTAGGTAGCGAAACTGTCCTAACCGACAACATAGATTCACCCTGATGCGAAACACAGTTTTGCCAGGTGACCTAAGTCAGTTGGCTACCAGCAAAACTATAGTTTCGCGGGTAGTTTCGCTGGGTCAGTGAAACTCTTACAAAAAGTAAAACTAATTACTATTTACATACAAAAGATAAATTATCATTAAACCTAATACAAATAAACCAAAATAAACGTTCTAACTAAGGTTAGTCCAACCTATACTTGATCTTCAATACTCCCCCTAAGCTCCAGCCTGGTCTCCCCCTTGACCTTATCTTCATTGGCTTTCTGTTCTGCTTCTTTATCAGCTCCAGCCACTCCAATCACATCATCCTCAGCATGTGCATTCGCTTATGAAAATTGCTTAGCTAAGTCCTGCACGTCCATTCTTGTTTCATCAGCTTGGATTACTTTCTGTGCTTGTTCCCTGACCTCAACCCTTACCCCTCTAACCTTGTTTGCCACTCTCGTAAAGAGACTGGCCTCAGTTCTGGTCTCAGCTCCGGCTCCTGCCTTAATGTGATTTTCACATAAGATCTTCAAGTCTTTATTTCCAAACAGGAATACTTCCATCGGATCAAATAATCTTATCTCCTCATCCCCTTTTATCCTTATCACAACATCCCCGGTATTGTTGTCATAGAACCACCTGATAAAGTCTTTCAGCATAGGGGGAAGTGGATTGGGCACATGTACTCGATTGAATGTCTTTTCAGTCTTCAGTTTTAACATAATCTTCCTTTACCTATGGCCCAATCCAAGTCCTTCTTGGACCTCCTTCTCTCGGGCTTCATATAGCCAAAAGCTTCAAAGTGATCGTTCAGCCCCTTCTGAATCTCCTTCTCCAACATCATTGCCCTTTCACTGGCATCAGTATCTATCAGCGGGATCTCAGCTAACCTCCTCAAGTCCCATCTAGGCAAGGTCTTGAATGCCTTCCTCTTGTTCAGATAATATATTTTTCCACCCCTCCTCTTAAACATGAATAGTTTAAGCTCAGCATTGTATTTCCAGCTAATGATTTATTGTCAGCGTCCTTCTTGCTAGCCTCTTATATGTTTTGAAAAAGGGGTGTTATCTCCTTAGGCTCCTTCTCTTTCTCGAACCAATCTTACAGATCCAGCTCAATAATAAGACCTTCTATTGATCCTCGCTGAGCCACATAAGTTACTTGCCTCTCATCTACCTCATAATATTCCGGCTCAGAGCTATAGTCAACCAGTTGGTCATCATCCTCTTCTTCCTCATCAACCAACCTTCTATCAGGCTCTTTTTCTCTACCTTTTTTATTTAAATTAACATGCACGTCCTCTCCAGTCAGGTCTTTTTCCACATCAAATCTCAAATTAAATTCAGTTTTAGAGATTTTAACTCCACCAACATCCACCTCTTTTTCAACACCACTTCCTCCATCACCTACATCAACATTACCAGCCCTATCACCTACTTCTTTAGCACCAACACCAGCACCTACATCAAAAGTTGGATTTGCAGCTCTACTCGTGCCCTCTCTTGCCCTTGATGATGAACCCCCAACATTAAGGAATTCATACCTTGAGATGTCTATTAGATTGTTCAGTTCTTCTTTAGATCTTTGACTGGGCAGGCCAGCCACTGCTTTTAACTCATTCAACTCTTTGAAAATAGTCTTGATCAATTCTGGCTGATCCACAACTATTTTCTTCAAACCCTCAATCATAACATCCTTCTCCTTTTCCTGTATCTCATGATTTACCAGCTTGGTCTTTATCATGCTCAGCTCATTTGCCTAAGATGCATTGACGTTTCTGATCACGTCTTGATCAAGATTAGACCGGGCATCTTTCCTTCCAGCTTGTTCTGTGAAAGTCTGCTGTCTGTATTTTGTTCTTCTTTCAGACACAGTAGTAGCTTCACTTTCCTCCTTAGCCCGTTTCTTACTCCTCTTTTCCTTTTGAACTCTCACCTCCTCAGCCGTCTCATTAACATCATCTTCAAAATTATATTCCTTTTCCTTAGCATACCTTTTCCTTTTCTTAATAGATTCTTTTTATCTAGCTCTGTTTTCCTCCACATTCTTGTTTTCAGATTCAATCACCCTTCTAATGTAGTTCCACCTCTCAGGTGGGTACATATTCTCCCATAGATACGTGATCTTCCCACTGAAATCATGTCTGATTGAAGAGCAATCAGCAAAAATGTTTGGGTTCATCTGTGCCAATCTTTTAATTTCTCTATGTCTTGGCACATTTGGGATAAGATCATCAATCAGCATTTGGATGAATCTTGGGTATAACAACCACTTATCCTTCTTCAGTGCCATGATGTTTTCAGTCATGCAGTCAAAGATGAGTTTTGCAATATTTGCCTTTTGTGCCCTGCAGAATATAATCATGGCCCTTTCCCAGTGAATGTTTAGCCCGTCTGATCCTCCTTTTCTATGATCCAGACACATGATAAAGATGTGGGCTATGTATCTCCATTCTTTGGAAAGAAGAGATTTCTTAATTTCCTTCTTTGAGCCAAACGGGGGTCCCTCATATCCAATATTTCTAAAAGCCTCTAAGACTTGGATATCAGAAAGCACCACCTCAGGGCCACAATCATCCTCTTGACGAAGTACTCTGGCAATAGTATCAGTTGTGATGACAATGTCTTGCCCTTGGATCCTGGCCACTATCCGGTTGGGAACTGATCCAACGTCGTACTCCGCTGATCTCTAGAAATCTCTCATATGAAGATCGTAGATGATAGGCATGTGAGAAATAGCATAAAAAATTGGAGATTTCCTCAACCATCTAATACAGTCTCTGAATCCCACAGCTTTTGGATTCCCATCGTCTAGCAGGGCTACAATGTTGAACTTATCTTCAAACTTTAAGTTCGCCATAACAACTGAAAAGGAAATACACAAAGATTAGTGAAATGAATATACAAAATGAAATACACACAAAAAATAATAAAAAGAAGCTTTTGGCTAGTTTCGCTGGCAGCGAAAATGTAGTTTCACTCGGCGAAACAGACTGTTTCGCTGTCAAGAAATCATAGGTTCGCTAAAATTAAAGCTTAGATTCGCTGAGTCATAGGCATTGAGTTATGATCATTAGATTCAAATTAGTTTCGCTGATAACTTATTAATAAGTTCGCCTAAGAGAAACTAAGTTTCGCTATTAGTTTCGCTCATAATTAAACTCAGGAATCCTAGCCGGCGAATCTATAGTTTCCCTGAAAATGTCCTAGTGAAACTGTCAATTTTGCTTGGTCAGCATAACCTTACAGTTTCGCTCGAAACTATGAAATTTCGTTCAGTTCCGCTGAAGCATCTCACAGTTTCGCTGGGCGAAACTGTGACTCTTTAGCTTCAGCAAATCAAAATTAGAATCATTTTTTGCTGAAAACAAATTGATTAAAGTTAAAACCATGGTCGCCCAACACACCTAATCACATAACCACGGTATATTTCAACTAAAATGAGCAATGAGGTGATTTTCGGTAAAAGAGACCGAGAGAAACTAGGGTTTTCTATTTTCGCCCATATGAGTTCTGAAACTCAATTGAGGCAATATATACCACCTAGTTTTGCAGGCAGCGAAACTATAGTTTCGCCCGGGTAAACAGATTGCTCCTGAATGAGCGTGACTGCTGGCGAAAGTTTAGTTTCGCTCGGCGAAACTATAGTTTCGCCATTTTTTATGAGTGTATATATATTTTATGAAAAAGCAAACATTTGTAAGGGATAAATTCCTCACCCCGCAGTTCCAACTTAAAAAAAAACCACTAACTAAACGATTATACTATGAACAATTAAAATAAAATAAAAAAGAATTAAGGATAAAATAAAGTGAAATAAAATATCGAAAGGATATCGTTTGCATCTTTTTCTCGAAGTTTTTCTGAGAATCGAGTCTTGGCGAGATTGCTGATATGTTTGCCCTCTTATACCATGCCTTATTCGTTTCAACGAATGACCTGCAACTGCTTTTATCATGTTTTATGTTCAATTAAAGAAGCTCCCATAACTTGGTTCCTCATAGACATCTGGCAAAGAACTTATCCCATCATCAAGATTTATTGAGCGTAATTATTGATTTTGCTTGAGTAGTTCATAATTGACACGGATGCATGCATATGATAGCATGATCTTTTGATGAGACACAATAATATACAGACACAATGATGATATCTCCAGGCCTATACTTCTATATAACAGAGGTGATGTAAATCTTATTCCAAAAGATGAGAGCTTCAGGTCAATGCTTCCACATAGCAAAGAAGATGATCTTAGCGTGTTGATGAGAGCTTCAGGTCAATGCTTTTGCATAGCAAAGAAGATCATCACTCCAGGTCAATGCTCACGCATAGCAGAGGAGATAAACACACATTTTATTATACATAATATGCTATTTGGGCTAAGAGGTATTAGCCCAATACGGACTTAGAACAGACTTAAGACAAAAATCAGCCAATCTCAACCAAGTTTTTTACGAGACTTGTATCTTTATGCAGGCCAAAATGTCATAAGAATAGTCCTTATTCACGAGTTCTTGATCTTTAGTTTAGCTACACGATCATTGTATACTTCATTTTCTGGCTGAGTCTACCATGCCGTTGACCTTTTCTTAACTTCTTTTTCTGGGGGTTCCTGAGAAAGCATAATTGGTAAACACTTTAAAATTATATTCTCCCCCTAAATTTCTATTTACCCTCACGGGGATAGAAAATGGTAGTTTCGCTATAGAAATTTATGTAATTTTCCAAATATAAAGGTAAAAAAATAGAAAATAACTTAAAATAAGAAGGAATATGGGATATTGGAAATTATTTCACAAATGTAAAAATGAAAGAGTTATTTATTAAAGCAGGACATTTTATTAGAAAAAGAGTTTTTCAGAAAGATATTAGACCCAACAGAGAGACCAGCTCATAAAACTGAGGTTTGTCGAATGTTTTAGTGAAAAGATCTATTCTTTGACTCTTTGTGTCAATAGAATAATATCAATAAACCCTTTTTCCTAAGCATCTCAGATTGCATGAACCCTTGTTTCAATATGCTTTGTTCGAGTGTGTTGAATTGGATTTTTGGTGATTCCAATGGTTGCTTCATTATCACAAAAGAGTGGTGTATGAAGAAAATTGATGCCATAATCCATAATCTGATGGTGAATCCAAGGCATTTGATAGTAGCAGCTTGAGGCAACAACATATTCAGCTTCACCTGTAGATAAAGATACAGTTGTCTGCTTCTTGCTTGGCCATCAGTTATGGAACCAAGATACAGTTGTCTGCTTCCAGATAAGGTGTACAATATCTGATGTTGAATCCAAGGCACTTCGTGTCCTTACACCATCAGTTATGGAACCAATGATGTAATCGAGTGGGTGGTCTTTAAGGGTTTTGAAATTAGTGTTAAGGGATAAAGGGTTTGATTGAGTGGAAAAGTTGGTTTTCGATGGTTGGGAAGGGGAAGATGGAGGTGATAGGGAAATTGGTTGTGGTGGAGGTGTGGATGGGATGTCAAATGGAGATGGAGGCTCATATAGTGGTTGAGGTTAAGGTTTGGGTTGTTAGGGTGATTGTATGTAAGGCCCCGTTCCCGGGCACCTCACAGTTGGTCATCCATCGCACATAAAACATACAAATATTTTAAACATCGCAGCGAAAATTAATTAAAACCATTTCGTATATATATATGACAAGTTTTGCAAAGCAATACAATACGGTTAAAGTTACAAAATACTATAATTGCATTACATCACAAAAATGTCATTCTTATTCTATGCCAAAAATGCTAAGTAGCTACCTCGTGGCATCCTCAACAACTATTACCTGCCAACTGGAAAACACATAAAAGTCAGCGTTGCTGAGTGAGTTCTATGTTTATAAATAAACTACTTCACTTTTCATTTCAATCCATTCGTTACTTTCATATGTGATCACACATCATATGTAAACGTAGGTAATATCATTATTATCTTCATCATCGTTCATTTCTTACTTTTATCATTATCTTTCCGAGTCTTTTGCGACAACAAAGTCGCTCACCTCTTTAGCAACATTACGGGTTGCACGTCTTCCGAGTCTTTTGTGACACAGAGTCGCTCACCTCATTACCAATCTCAAGGATTGCACGTCTTCCGAGTCTTTTACGACACAGAGTCGCTCACTCCATTAGCAATCTCGAGGATTGCACATCTTCCGAGTCTTTTGCGATACAGAGTCACTCACCTCATTGTCAATCTCAAAGATCGACCCTGTGTGCATCCTTCGGGGTAGCTAACCCGCATCATAGTTGAGCTAACGACAACAAGGCCGTGCGCCTCTTTACATCTGCTTGCAAAACTTTCGTTCATTCATTTACCTTCCACTTTTCTTTATTAATTAATCTTTCACTTGATTAATAATAATAATTTCTGTCTCGATCAAGAACATACCACGTAAAGTCACACAATAATAATATTAATAACATTAATGATAGGGTTAACATACATAGTAATATTAATAATATTAATAGGGAATCATAAAAACAATCATAATTATGCTTGGAATCAAGCATTTAATAACCCTAGTCAACTATCGTGACAAACCCTAATTGCACATACTCCCATAAAATTCCTGAAAAGTTTCTAAGTATCAGACGCATGGGCCCTGTTTGGACACATGGGCCTTGTTTGGACACATGGGCCCTGTTTGGACGCATGGGCCCTGTTTGAACGCATGGGCCCTGTTCAGATGCATGGGCCCTGTTCAGGCGTCTAGCCCTGTACTTGGTTATCCTGAGCAAACTATTTAGACGGTTTGGGGCACTATTCAGGCGCATGGGCCTGACTTAGACGCATGGGCACTTAGGCGGTTGGACACTATTCGAACGCATGGGCCTACACTTGGTTGTTTTCACCTTAGACGTATGGGACTATTCGGACGGTTTGGATACTTGGGCGTTTGGGAAGTTCCCAGCCGCATGGGCCCTGTTCAGATGGTTGAGCCCTGTTTAGACGCATGGGCTCACTTAACTTTTTCTAAGGCAATTACAGACGGTTGGGGGTACTGTTTAAGCGGTTGGGCATCAAATATTCACTTAACCAACATAAATCAGTCCCGATTCATTCTAAATCGACATCTAAGCTTAGTTCTATCATTCAAAGCATCAAAACATACACATAAATCATGACAATAATATCAAATGCACCCAAATGACACCCCCCACATCCACATTCAAAATATACTTTCGGGTATGAAACCCAACTTTATAAAAACGTACATACATGCATTTTCCAGCCCCAAAATTGTTCAAAACATGTTTAAAAAGGGGTTCTAGAACTCACCTTAGCTGTTTTCGAGCTTATACACTTTTATTGAGTTTCCTAGATGTTTCTAGCCCCTAAAACACACATACACACACACACACCCGAACACACAATCACATTTATAAGCATACTACCAAGTCTAGAATCGTCTAAAACATCAAAAACCCGAGAATTCTTACCAAAAACTTCGAACTTCCTTGCTTCTTCTAAAATTCCCGAGAATTCTCTACTCTTCTCTTTCTCTCTCTCTAAAATCCGATTGATAGGTGAAAAGTAACATGGCATGGGCGGCCATATTGCTTTATTCACCAACTTCCTAAAGTTTTGTCCTTTTGGACACTTTTAACCCCTTAACTTGGGGTTGACTTGCATTTCCTTTCTTTTCTTTTGTTTCCATGCTTTTCTTTATTTCTTTAAAAGAGTAACCCGGTGTTACAAGTCCACCCCTCTTATAAAGGTTTCGTCCCCGAAACCTGTTACTCCTCGAACAGATATGGGTAATGTTGTCTCATCTCCTTTTCAGTCTCCCACATAGACTCGGATCTCTTTCTGTGCTTCCATTGTACACGCACAAGAGGAACCACTTTATTCCTTAACCTCTTCTCCTTACGGTCAATGATTGCCGCAGGTTGCTCTATGTAATTGAGCCGTTCATCCACTTCGATGTCCTCCAGTGGTACAATCATATCCTCTTCTGCTAAACACTTCCACAGATGAGAAACATGGAATGTCGGGTGAATTCCACTTAATTCATCCGGTAACTCCAGTCTATAGGCCACCTCTCCTACTCGAGCAAGGAGTCGAAAAGGGCCTATGTACCTCGGACTCAACTTGCCCCGCTTCCTGAACCGAATGATACCCTTCCACGGTGAGACCTTTAACATAACCCGGTCACCCACCTTGAACTCAATCGGTCTACGCCGCTTATCGGCATATGACTTTTGCCTATCCTTGGCTGCCTTCATGAAGGCTTTAATCTTTTCGAGCTTCTCCGTCGTAGCCTCAATCACTTCAATCCTCCCTAACTCCTTCTGACCAATATCACCCTAGCAGACGGGTGTCCTACATCTCCTACCATATAGCATCTCGTAAGGTGGCATACCAATGCTGGCATGGTAACTGTTGTTGTACGAGAATTCTGCTAACAGCAGATGGTCATCCCAACTTGCTTCAAAATCGATCATGCATGCTCAAAGCATGTACTCGAGTGTTTGGATCGTCCTCTCAGACTGACCATCCATCTGAGGGTGATAAGCCATGCTGATATGTAGTCTCGTCCCCACCGCATCATGGAATTTCTTTCAAAACTTGGATGTAAACCGGGTGTCGCGATCAGACACAATAGACACCGACACACCATGACGAGCCACAATCTCCTTGATGAATAGATCCGCGAGTCACTCAGAAGAATACGTCTCTCGGATCGGTTGGAAGTGAGCACTCTTCGTCAAACGATCAACTATCACCCATATAGCATCATACCCTTTCGGGGTGCGTGGTAGCTTCGTAATGAAGTCCATTGTGATGTGCTCCCACTTCCACTCGGGTATATCCAACGGTTGGATTTTCCCGTATGGCTTCTGGTGTTCCGCCTTCACCTGTAAACAGGTAAGGCATTTACTCACATACTCCGCTACATCGCGCTTCATACCCGGCCACCAGTAATCTTTCTTCATATCGTGATACATCTTGGTAGCACCGGGATGAATGGAGTATCGAGTCTTATGGGCCTCGTCCATAATCTTTCCACATAGATCTCCGAAATGAGGAATCCACATTCGCCCGTATCGGGTTCTAACACCGAGAGTGTTTTCACCCAACTCCGTGACTAGCCCTCTCATCCTTTCGGAGTTAAGACGATCTTCTTTCAAAGCCTTGTCTTGAAACTCCTTGACCCGCGTCATCACGTCGGAGGTCATAATTAGCTGATAAGCCTTCACCCGGATCGGCTCGGGCCTTTCCTTTCGGCTAAGGGCATCTGCCACCACGTTGGCCTTGCCCGGATGATAATGGATTTCGCAATCGTAATCCTTTATGAGGCTCCAACCATCGCCTCTGCCTCATATTGAAATCTTTCTACTCCAAGAAGTACTTCAAGCTACTGGTAGTGGTTCGTATTATCTTATTAGTAGCGGTCATTGGGCTTCTTCTTCTTTTCCTTCTTTCTCTTCTTTTTCTTCTCAAGGATCGAAGCTCAACTTGAAAGAAAAGGGTATAGCTTCATTTTACCAATCAAGGGTGGGAACTCATTCCTTCACTTCGTCCCGTATAAATGGTGCCGCCAAATCTTCAACACGAAATCCACCGCAGCTAGTTCTAGATCGTGCGTGGGATAGTTGACTTCGTGGGTCATCAGCTGTCGGGATGCATAGGCTATTACCCTTCAGCGTTGCATCAACGCGCAACCTAGCCCAGAATAAGATGCATCCGAATAGACCACTAAGTCTTCATTTTCCTCGGGCAATGTCAAGACAGGAGCTTGTGTTAGTCTCGTCTTCAATTCCTCAAAGGCATCCTCCTGTTCTCGACCCTACACGAACTTCATGTCCTTGAGAGTCAATTTTGTCAAAGGTTAGGCTATCTTGGAAAAGTCTTGAATAAACCTCCTGTAGTAGCCTGCCAATCCCAAGA
>BJCO01502578.1:0-15247 GCA_018326465.1 Flaveria floridana | reverse complement strand
TGGGTTATATTTGAATACATTTAGCTTGTTCTTGTTCATCTTATTCATAGTGTTTGTTGTTATTTCTGGTTTGAATTATTCAAACCATCAACTGTACTGAAAATCGATCATATGGACCAACATCAGGTCAGTTCCATCGCACAGCAGAGATGCACACAACCTATCTTCTTTTAGAGCAATCTTTTCCGACATTTATTTTGAAGTTTTATGACTTTTTCACATTCATTGCTCAGATTTATGGTCATTTGCTCACATTTAGGGCTTTCATTTGCTCCTCACCCCTTATTGGAAGTTAGTTGATTGTGCAGACCAGGGATAAGATGGGAACCCTCAAATTATTGATAGATTTAGTTAGAGTGAATCACCAGTGATGTCTACTGATCTATTTGTGTTGAATCTACCGACACAACGAATGATGGACTTGCACCCCTTAGAACTATTTTCTCCATGTTACCACGATAACCGTCTAGCTTACTATCATCTTTCAGCATGTTAGGCATTGACATCGAATATTTATAATATTTTGTGATTTTAACTTTATCAGAAAAGTTCAAAAAGGAAAATCTTTTTGGTGTCCCAAATAATTCAATGTCTGTGTACTATCACTTTTCATAACGTTGAATTGGTTTCCCAGATTAGTTGTCTTTGCTTATCAGCTTACCTGCCATCTTCTCCCCTTTTTTTAATAGTAATTCTCCCCCTAAAATTCTAAAACAGAAAATGTTTTTGTGTTTTTTGAAATTTTCAAAAGCAAGAAAACAGAATAGAAAAATGAAAAATAAAATTAAAAAGTATTAAAACTAAAAACACATTGGCGGACTAAGAACTTAATTCCTCCGGAATCACCTCTTCTTTCTTTTTGACGCCGTTTACCTCTAATAGATAGTAAAATCTTGGTTTATCAAAATCTTTTGTATAGACTTCGGCTCGTTGAAAATCTGTGTTAATTTTAATCACATCGATTAACCATTTTTCAAAACAATCAGGTATGAAGTGATACTTTATTCCGATGTGTTTAGTTTTGGGATGTTGTACCGAATTTTTAGTGAGAGCTATGGGAAGATAGTTATCAACAAAAATAGGAGTGTTAGAAAATTGCAAACCGTAGTCCTGCATTTGCTGTAGAATCCAAATGATTTGAGAGCAGCAGCTGGCAGCAGCAACATATTCTGCCTCACACGTTGACAGAGCAACCGAAGTCTCCTTCTTACATTGCCATGTGACTAAGCGCCATCCAAAGAACTGATACCCTGCATAATTTGACTTATAGTTCATCTTACAGCCTCCATAATCTGAGTCACTATATGCAGCAAGTTCAAAGTCATCAGCATGAGGATACCACAACCCCAGTGTTGGGGTACCCTTCAGATAACGAATAATCTGTTTCACCCTAATGAGGTGATTTACTTTTAGTTTTGACTGATATCTTAAGCAGAGACATGTGGTGTACATGATATTAGGACGAGAAGCCATGAGATACATGAGAGATCCGATCATCCCATGATACATGATGACATCCACCAAATCCTCATTTTTATCAGGTGCCGCATCGTGGTTCGTGGCAAGAAGGGTACCGGCGATAGTGACATTCTCCATGTTGAACCGACTTAGATTGTCTCCAACGTACTTAGTCTGATGCAGAAAGATTCCGGTAGGTGTATGATCAACCTGTAATCCTGGAAAGAACTTCATTTCTCCCATTGAACTCATTTCAAATTCAGCTTTCATCACTGCCTCAAATTCTTTACACAGTTCTTCTTTTTTGGAACCGAAAATTATGTCGTCCACGTATATCTGAACCGTCAATAGTTCACCATCCTTTTTTATATACAACATGCAGTCAATTACTCCCCTTTGAAAACCATGTTTTAACAAATGTGTAGAGAGCTTCTCATACCAGGCTCGCGGGGCTTGATGTAAGCCGTACAATGCTTTGTCTAATTTGTAAACCCTGTCCCGATGACAAGGATATTCAAAACCCTCTGGTTGACTGACGTATACTGTTTCACGGACGTCACCATGAAGGAAAGCACTTTTTACATCCAGTTGATAGACCTTGATTTTCATGTAGGATGCGTAAGCTAGGAAGATTCTGATTGCTTCCATCCTAGCCATGGTGCAAAAACTTCATTGTAGTTCACATCTTTGACTTGTCTGAATCCCTGAACCACTAAGCATGCTTTGTTTCTGATAATTACTCCTTGGTCATCTTTCTTGCAATGAAGAACCCATTTCGTTCCAATAACTTTGGCACCCTTTGGTCTATCCACTAGTGTCCAAACACCTAGCTTCTTAAATTATAGCAGTTCTTCTTGCATGGCATTTACCCATGCCTCATCTTTCAAGGCATCACTGACATATTTGGGCTCAACTTGAAAAACAAAAGGTTTGTATGCCCCATCATGCATGTATCCCTTTTCCATCACAGCTGCATACTCAGCATTGTATAGTTGATTTCATGTCTGTACCCCAGATAGAAGATCCTCAATTACATTTTCCTGGGGATGATTCACACTAATCCTTGTCACCGGAGTTGGGGGAATATTCACTTTATTTTCCAAGTTTGTGATTACGGGTTTAGCATCTGTGGCTGCTTGTTGACTTGCCCCAGGAGATTCAGCCGAATCATTTTCAGCTGCTGTTGTACTTTCACCCGGACTCACATGCTCCTCATTGCTTGTATCTTCATTTACAGCTTTCTCATCGTCTGAGGAGTGATCACTTACTTCTAGATTTGTCCCAGAAAGCCCAGAGGGATCATTAATTGGAGAAGTAGTGCGGAAGTCTAGATTCGGAGTGTTTAGAAAATCATACATCATTTGAGTTGCTATCTCATCAGCAAAATATTCAGGAGGAAGATTGAAGTATTTGAAAAATCCATCATAATCAAAGAAAGATGATGGATCTTTCCCTGCAGGGGGTGGTGTATCGTTGAACGTCAACATTGCACCATACTTCGACCTGACCTGTCGAGTTGTTATACACTCGTTTGTCTGGTATATTGTATCCTAGAAAGATACCATCATCTGCTTTTTCATTAAACTTGCCTGTCTGAGTGTTCTTAAGCAACATACAAGGTGCACCAAATGGTTCAAGATACTCCTGATTCGGTTTACGTTGTTGAAGTAACTCATAGTATGTTTTTCCATGACGCTTGAACACCAAAACTTGATTGAGAGTGTAATGGCAGCAGTTTCATTCTAGAAGTGAACATGCAGTTTTGAATCTGCCAACATCATTCGTGCTGTTTCAATCAAGCTTCGATTTTTGCATTCGGCAACTCTATTCATCTGTGGAGTATAAGCAGAAGAGAATTGATGAACAATCCCCTTCTCTTTGCATAAGGCATCCATCCACTAATTCACGAATTCTGTGCCATTGTCTAAACGAATCTTCCTCATTTTCAACTTATATAGAGACTCAAGTGTAGTGGCTAAAACCTTGAATGACTCAAATGTCTCTAATTTAGACTTATGAGACATTACCCAAGAGAATTTTGAATAATCATCTGTGACCATAAAACAGTATCAGTCCCCAGCTATGCTTTTAGTACTGACGGGACCAAATAAATCCATGTGCAGAAGCTCTAGAGGCATCTCAATTGAATGAACTTTCTTTGATTTATGAGATTTCTTGGTCTGTTTTCCTTTCTTGCAAGATATGCAGAAATCTGGAAGCTGAAAATTTTTAAGTAGTAACTCCTTCAACCAGATTGTTTTGAACCAAGTGATTCATCTTCCTTGGATTAAAATGTCCCATTCTCCTATGCCAAGATATAGACTCTTTCTCTATGGCTTTTGACAAGAAACACTGTGCAGCTGACTCCATTGTAGAAGCTTTTGACATGTCCAAGACATATAGATTAATATATCTTCAAGCTGACATTAAGATTTGCTTCTCAGGGATGACATACTCCTTGTTAGAATGTTGCATTTCTTATCATCGAACATCACTTTAAATTCTTTATCGCAGATTTGAGAAATGGAAAGTAAGTTGTTCTCCAGTTGTTGAACATAATATACTTTATCAAAATTCACCTTCCTGTTTCCTACTTCACCTTGAGCTGTAATGTAGCCTCTTTTATTTCCAGCAAAAGATACATGTCCCCCTTTAATTTGTTTGATATTGAAAAGGAGAGACAAATTCCTGGTCATGTGCCTGGATGCCCCACTATTAATAATACAGGTGTTAGTGATAGCGTTGTAGCAGAAAAACTGCACAAAAACAGAAATGATCAATTTAAGAGTAGGACCCAAGCCTTTACGGGCTTGGGTTTCCCAGAGGCATCACACATAACAAATTCTACCCACTATCCTTGTGAAGTTGGAGAGTTAACATTATTCATCTTATCCTTACTTTTAGACACCACTGATGATTTGGCTTTCCACAAACCAGTTATGTAAACACTGTTTGTGATAAATAGAAGACTAGTTGTTTGTTTGAGCCCGTAGTTTGCTTTCCTCAACTTGTTTTACGTCAGTCATCATATCTTTGCATGTGGCTTGTCTGTTTTACCAGTGGTGCTTTGGAGGAGTGTTTGATCTTGTTGTAGTGAACCTTGGGTGATTATTTTGAACAAGATCAATCCTTCGTCTTGGTGTCTGATAGTAGGGACAATTTGGAGATATATGTCCTCATTCTCCATATTTATAAGAGGATCTCAATTCTCCTGGACTAGGAGAACTTTTACGTGGTGTGGAGTATGGTCTAGGATTGGACTCTTTCTTCTCAACTTTAGGTCTCTCACCTTCTTTGACAAATTTAATTTGTTTCACATTTTGATTACTTTTTCCTTTCATTTTGTTGAGATTCTGATGATGAACAGTTTTAGAATGAGTTGATTCTGAAATTTTAGGTTTTGAAACATGAACTTTTTAACCTAGCCCAAGAGTAGCATTGCTATTCTCATCATCTCGATTTTCAATGACAGCCTCATCTCTTGTGGCAGAAGCTGTTGCTTCCTGGTTAGTAACCGGAGGCACAAGTTTAACTATGCCGTTCGGATCACTGACTAGGGGTGTTGTTACCACATGATCCTTTGTTTGGTTATTATTTACAGGTCGACATTTTGTGTTTAAAAGGATTGCATGTGGTGGTGGCACAACCTTATAACCAATCCCTTTCCCCCATTTCTTTCTTTAACCAAGTTTTGAACAATATGAGAGGAACTAGCAAGACTGTGAAGTTTCTGATTTAAAGACTCAATTTCAACTTGAAGAATCACTTTTTCTTTCTTTGTTTCCAATACTGTTGTCACATAGAACTTAATATCATTTGCTTGATTGAATGCAACAACCTCAGTTTCCCTAAGTTGCTTTCCTAACAATTCAATCTTTTCTTTAAACTGCTTTCAATTTGTTTTAAAACCTTGTTACCTTCAGTGCATAGTTTTAAATGATTTACTAAACTGTTATTGTGATCTAACAATCTAGTAAATTTTAAATCTATGCTTTCACGAAATTTATTTCATTCTTCCAAGCATGTTTATCAAAAAGTTCATCTTTAGTACTTACCTGTGATGTGCCAGAGGTGTTAGCCATGAAAGCAACCTGAGATTCCTCGGAAATCTGAGATTCTATGCTCGCAGCAGCCAATTCTTCTGCAACCCAGTGATAAATTGGATCTGTAGCTTCTTTGGTATCTAAATTGGCATTATCAGCTAAGTTATCTCCTTCACTTGCTGAATCATCATTAAGATCTTCCACAAATGCCACATTAGCTTCACCACGAGAGATGAACCGAAATGTCCAGTCCTATCCTTCATCTCCTTGAGCAACCATAGCTTTAGAATCTGGACTGGTTGAAATCAAGTTCTTTTCCTTTTCCTAACATTTTTATTATGAGAAAGGGTTACCATTTCCATACTTCTTTGGTTTCACGCACTCTCGTTTGAAGTGTCCCTTTTCAACATAGTTGAAGCATGTGACTTTTGTTTTATCAAACCTAAAGGTTGTGTCTTTAGTAGCAATCAGGTTTTGACCAGTCTTTTTCACAAAATTCTTCGCTCTTCTAACTACACTAGCTAAAGCCCACATTATATACATTCTCTCCAATTCTGCTGAATCAATATTTCAGATTCGTTGAGCTTGGATCTTAAGATTCATCATGTTCAGATCTGAAAATTCAAATTAAGATGGGTGGAGGCGTGTGAATCATAGAACAAAGAGAATGATAATAATAATGTGTAGATGATTTCAATGATGTTGATGAACAAGTTACAATGAATGATCAAATACAAAGATGGAGGAAGATCAAACCCACCCAAAGCAGAGGATTTCTCCTTGGGTGGTGCTTCACACCATGAGAAACACACACAAAATAACCACACTTGCAAAAATGCACTAGTGGGTCTATTTATATTATTATTACAACATGACCTAATTTTGACTTTTCTATTTGTCTTGATCTTGACTTTGTCATGTTGAGTTGTCTTGTATTATTGTTTTTGTTGTAATCAACATGGTCTCTGAACTTGTATAGTGAGATCTTCAGTCGGCTGTGATTGTGATTTGGAAAGCTTCAGTTTATCAAACTGTTGAACCCAACAATACTCCCCTTAAACTGATGCTTGCCAAACTCTAACTTTGAAGATCTTCTCTGTCATATGTTTTCATGATCAACTAATGTTCTGACACAATTCACTGTAGTTCTCCCCCTCAGATTAAGCTTCTCCTAATGTATTTCTGATAGAGGATAGAATCTCTTTGAGAACATTTAACCCATTGGATATCAGCTGTATCACTTTTGGATTACTGTTGTTCATATCACACTCAAAGGATTAATATGTATTAGGCATATGATGAGGCTTTGAACTTCAATAAATTGCATCAGGAACATAAATCAATCTTGAAAACACTTCAACTTATTTGAAATTCTGAAACGACTTCACAATCTGACATTCTTCAGATAATCATTGGTCTCCTTGATTAAAGTTCGTCTAACTGTTCCGCTCAGTAGTCAGACACGAGTGCAAAAGATCATCTTTGATTGTAGTATCATGAACTTCAGAAAGAGTTTGTGACAGTTGTACAAATCCTTGAATAAATCATTGATTACGTGACCAAAGTTGATTTCTTCTTTTGTTTTGAATGCTCAAAATGGACGTGCCTGTTGGTTGCAATCGTCCGCATTCATGATGTTTTGTTTTTCTTGTTTATTTGTGTCTTCTGTTCATCATCTGTTCATTGATTATGTTGTTGATGTTGCTATTGCTTTTGAGGTTGATGTTGATAATAATGTTGTAGATGTTGATGGATGTGTATGTGGTTGAAGTAAGCTAACATTTACATTAGTTACTCAAAGCACGAGCATTTGTGATGTAGCTCACGGAATGCACTAGTGGGTCTATTTATATTATTATTACAACATGACCTAATTTTGACTTTTCTATTTGTCTTGATCTTGACTTTGTCATGTTGAGTTGTCTTGTATTGTTGTTTTTGTTGTAATCAACTTGGTCTCTGAACATGTACAGTGAGATCTTCAGTCGGGTGTGATTGTGATTTGGAAAGCTTCAGTTTATCCAATTGTGGAACCCAACAAATTCAGCCTCGTCAACCTGTTCATAGTATTCATCATCTAGATGACAATTTCCAATTTTTGCAGTAACCAACACATCATAAGAGTGCACAACAGCAGCAGGTAGATCCATGTGTTCCTTGGCTACTTCAACCATAACATTTCCCAGATTCTCAGTCTTTAGCTTTGTTGGATTGGCTTCTATGGTTATTGTATTGGACACTAGATGATCCTGACATTTCACTTCCAGAAGACCCACTCTGAGAATTTCCAGACATGTTTGATACAAACGCTGTTTGAATAGGTGCTCCTGATGAGGTCGGGGTAGGAGCAACATTATACAGTGATGGATTCTGCGTGTATGACCCCTTCTTTGACTTGTACTTTTGTCTCAGCTCCTCCTCCCTAAGCTTCAAGATAAAATCATTTATGTCTAGAGTGGCTAAAGTATCATTCTGTCTCGGATTAGAAACAAAGGGATCCCATTTATCCGTCAACCCATCAGCAAAACTTCCAACTTTGTCTTCCATTGAAGTAGTTACCACATATGTGTGCAACTCACTCAACAAATGATAAAATCTGTCTATAATTTCATCCAAGCATTCATTTCCGATAAGTTATCAAATTGCTTCTTGAGAGCTTTTATAAGGCCCCGTTCCTAGGCTCCTCACAGTTGGTCATTCATTGCACATAAAAATATACTATTATATAATGTTTACTAAAATCATGCAACAGAAACTCTGGTAATAACTTTTCAATTTACTATAAATACTTTTGCAAAGTAATACAACACTCATTACAAAATATTGTTTGTTTGCATTACAATACAAAAGCATTAAACAAAAGAATGCCATCCCAAAAGAGCTGAGTAGCCGCCTCGTACCATCCTGAGCAACCTCACCTGCCAACTAGAAACACATAAAAAGTCAGCGTTGCTGAGTGAGTTCTAGTTTTATAATATAACATACTTTACTTTCCATTAATACCGTTTCTTTACTCTTATGCTATCACACATTGTACATACACATAGATAATATCTTTATTATCTTCTTTTCTAATTCTTTCATTCATTCATTGTTTATCTTTAACTTTCATTCGTTCTCTGTCTTTCATTCATTCATTATCTATCTTTAACTTTCATTCGTTCTCTATCTTTCATTAATTCATTATCTATCTTTAACCTTCACATT
Organism: Flaveria floridana; assembly: GCA_018326465.1. Taxonomy (NCBI): domain Eukaryota; kingdom Viridiplantae; phylum Streptophyta; class Magnoliopsida; order Asterales; family Asteraceae; genus Flaveria; species Flaveria floridana. The sequence goes on along the minus strand of BJCO01502578.1, from coordinate 6,539 downwards.
CTTTCATCTTTAGTTCTTTCCTCTCCATCACCCATAAACCTTACCTTTCTGTATCATGGTACTGGACCTAGGCCTATCATAGACCTTCTATAACGGTGCATCGCACTGCCTTGCCACAGTACCTAGGATAAAGTTTAGGGGTACTATCACCATGTACAATACCTTTTTGTATCGTGGTGCTGGACCTAGGTCTATATCATGGACCTTCTATAACGGTGCATCGCACCTCCTGGCCAGAACACCTAAGGTAGAGTTTAAGTGTACCATTGCCACATGCAACATCCTTCTGTATCGTGGTACTGGACCTAGGCCTATCATAGACCTTCTATATCGGCGCACCGCACCCTCCTAGTCATAGTACCTAGGATATGCAGTGATGGTTCTATACACATGGTCGATCACAGTGTCAGGATTTTACCCTCCTCGTGGCAAACAACCATGATTACTGAAGTCACAAGGCAAGGATCCTATATCGAGTCTGTTGCAACAACAAGGTTGCTCACCTCCTTTATTTTCTTGCAAGACTTTATTACTCTCATTAATTATTAATGCATGCATTCATTCATCATGTTCCTCTTTCATTATCTTTCACTTTACGCTACATAATACTTTCGTTTCATTTGTTCAGATAACACGTAAACCACGGGAAAGATAAACATGCATCACAATAAGGAACACCCACATACACTATAAGATTACCATACTGGACATCATCATACATACATAACCTACATACATCATGCGTAAACATGCAACACTATCATCATCGTGCCCAACATAGCTTCTAAAGCCTCGACGGCCATCTAACATGTACTTACGGGAACTATCACATCATTACTTACCCCTTCTCTTTACCCCGAGGGTCAATAATTAAACTATGCCTCTCCTCGTACACAACAACCCTATTTGGGTGATTGGGCACCCTTCAGTCGCATGGCCTCCATGCGACTGAACACCATGCGATTGGACCAATGCGGATGAGCACCCATGCGGATGAACATTCAATCGTGCGAATGGACTCTCTATCAAGCGAATGGACTCTCAGTCGTATGAATGGACACTATGCGAATGGACTCCTATGCGACTGAACCCTTAGTCGTGCGATTGAACAGCCATGCGAATGGATCTATGCGACTTAGCTCACAGTCGTGCGAATGAACACCTGTGCGACTGAGCACCTATGCGACTGGGCTCTCAGTCGTATGACCTGTCGTGCTACTGGATCCCCCGTCATGCGATTGAACCTCAGTCGTCCCTCAGTCGTGCGATTGAACCTCAGTCGTCCCTCAGCCGTGCTGTTGGTACACATGTCCCTAGTTCTAGTTCTAGTGAGGTCAAACGTAATAGACTTTCCTTTTGTTACACATATGTAATGTTTGAATCTATGTAATGAAAAACTCTTCTGGGAATGTTCATTGTGTACTAAATGTTATATCTATTAATATTATTGTTACTCTCTTATTTGAACATGTTATATAGGTTTACAGTTGTTAGACATAGTTCTATTTCATTAAAGGTTCAGAATATGTTTAACTAAGTATCCTGATTCAGTCGCATGACTGGACCATGTGAATGGGCCAATCGCACGACTGAACCAGGTGATTGAGTCAATCGCACGATTGAGTCATAAGACTGACTCAGTCGTACGAATGAATCAATCGTATGACTCAGTTGCACGACTGAGCCATTCGCATGGATCAGTCATACGAATGAAAGTTGTAACCTATAAATACCACTTAATTCGTGAAAAATGAAACACTTCAAGAATTTACAACCCTAGCCATCCAAGTTTGTCCAGAACGTCCCTTCCAAGTTCATAGAACATTTCTGATCATTCCTACTCTATTCTTAACGTATTCTGAGCATTAGGTTTGATCAGATTGACATTTTCCCTGATTGGATCGCCAATCAAATAGAATTCCACACTATTTGATCTGGTTTCACGTAGAATCAGTTAGTACTCCGTTCGTACACGGTCCTAACAAGAATCAGAGCTTTGGCTCTTGATTCTTCATGGATTCAATCTTGTTTTTGAAAAAATCAACGTTTTTAAGCGAAAAGATCTGTTCTTTCTGCATAAAAATCCATTTTTTACGTGTGCATGCTTTAAAAAATAGAGTCTTTTTCGAGTTGCAACCGTGTAGGGTATTCAAAATTGTGTTTTAGGTCGAATTGTGTGAAAAAGGTTTAAAAATTTCGAAGTCAGCAGTCTCAGTCGCACGATTGAAACAATCGCACGACTGAACTCCAATCGCCCAGTTCAATCGCACGATTGGCCCAGTCGCTCGTTTAATAGCACGATTGTCCCATTCGTTCTGTTCATTCGCACAACTACCCTAGTCGCCTGCCCAGTCGTTCTATTCATTCGCACAACTGCCCTAATCGCCTGTGAATGGACACTATGCGAATGCACTCCTATGCGACTGAACCTTCAGTCGTGCAATTGAACAGCCATGCAAATGGACCTGTGCGACTGAGCTCTCAGTCGTGCGAATGAACACCTGTGCGACTGAGCACCTATGCGACTGGGCTCTCAGTCGTATGACCTGTCATGCGACTGGATCCCCAGTCATGCGATTGAACCTCAGTCGTCCCTCAGTTGTGCGATTGAACCTCAGTCATCCCTCAGTCGTGCGATTGGCCCTCTAGTCGCCTAGCCCTAACTGGGCGCAGACAGCAGTTCATCCCGAACTACAACCGCGACTATCGACCTCCAAACCCTACCAAACTCATTTTAAGCCTAAATCAACCCTCCTAAACCTTAGGGAATCATACTATGACAACATTTAAGCACATACAAGTCCAAAATCGCACTCTAAACACACTATACACAATCACACCCAAATGGGTCAAGCACACACATTTCAAAAACGGGTTTCTATGTATTCTAGCCCCAAAATTGGTTGAAAACAAGTAAAAGAGGGGTCGTAGAACTCACACAAAGAAGAAGAAGATGAAGAGCTTCGTTTGGACTTGCTACACGACGAATTTCGAGCCCGAATCGACCCGAATCAACCCTTTCTTCCTCTTTTCTTCCTTTCTTTCTTCTCTCTTTCTTTTGTGGCTGAATTTAGTGTGTGGGGAGGGGGAAATGGCTGCCCTCTCCCTTAACATGTCCCTATTTTCCCAACTTTCGTGCGTTGGCGGGTTTCGACCCCCGACTTCGGACTTTATTTTTTTTTCTTCTTTCGTCGGCTACAACGTAAATATCCGGGTGTTACAAGTCCACCCCCTTATTTAGGTTTCGTCCCCGAAACCTATTATTCCTCGAACAATCATGGGTAATGATGTCTCATTTCCTCTTCAGTCTCCCACATTGACTCGGATCCCTTCCTGTGCCTCCACTTTACACGCACAAGAGGAACCACTTTATTTCTCAGTCTCTTCTCTTTTCTATTGATGATTGCCACTGGTTGCTGCTCGTAACTGAGTCATTCATCTACTTCAATATCCTCCAGTGGAACAATCATATCTTCATCTGCCAAACACTTCCTTAGATGAGATACATGGAATGTTAGGTGAATTCCACTTAACTCATGTGGTAACTCCAATCTATAGGCCACCTCTCCTACTCGAGCAAGGATTCGGAAAGGGCCTGTGTATCTCGGGCTCAACTTTCCTCGCTTTCGGAACCGAATGATACCCTTCCAAGGTGAGACCTTCAACTTAACCCGGTCACCCACCTAGAACTCAATGGGTCTGCATCGTTTATCAGCATACGACTTCTGTCTATCTTTGACGCTCCCCAATTCCTTTCAAGCTTTTCAGTCGTAGCCTCGGTCACTTCGACGCTCCCCAATTCCTTCTGACCAATATCACCCCAACAAGCGGGTTTCCTGCATCTCCTACCATATAGCATCTCATAAGGTGGCATACCAATGCTGGCATGATAGCGGTTGTTGTATGAGAATTAAGCTAACGGTAAGTGGTCATCCCAACTTCCCCCAAAATCAATCAAACATGCTGGAAGCATGTCCTCTAATGTCTGAATGGTCCTTTCTGACTGACCATCAATTTGGGGATGATAAGCTGTGCTAATGTGTAACCTCGTCCCCATGGCATCGTGGAATTTCTTCCAGAAATTGGAGGTAAATCGGATGTCACGATTAGACACAATCGACACCGGCACACCATAACGAGTCACAATCTCCTTGATGAAAAGATCGGCCAACCTCTCAGATTAATATGTCTCGCGCATCGGTAGGAAGTGAGCACTCTTCGTCAAGCGGTCAACGATCACCCATATAGCATCATACCCTTTCGGAGTACGCGGCAACTTTGTAATGAAATCCATGGTGATGTGCTCCCACTTCCATTCCTGTATATCCAAAGGTTGAATCTTTCCATACGGCTTTTGGTGCTCGGCCTTCACTTGGAAACAAGTAAGACACTTACTCACATAGTCCACCACGTCACGCTTCATACCCGGCCACCAATAATCTGTCTTCATGTCTTGGTACATCTTCGTGGCACCGGGATGAATAGAGTATCGAGTCTTGTGAGCTTCATCCATAACCTTCACTCGTAGATCCCCAAGACGAGGAATCCACATACGTCCAAACCAGGTTCTAACACCAAATGTGTTTTCACCCAACTCCACGACCAGACCTCTCATTCTTGCAGAGTTAAGATGATCTTCCTTTAAGGCTTCATCTTGAAACTCCCTGACGTGCTTCATCACATCAGAGGTCATGATCAGCTGGTACGCTTTCACCCGAATCAGCTCGAGCCTCTCCTTTTGGCTAAGCGCATCCGCCACCACGTTGGCTTTGCCCGGATGGTAATGGATCTCACAATCATAATCCTTTATGAGCTCCAACCATCACCTCGGCCTCATATTCAAATCCTTCTGCTCGAAGAAGTACTTCAAGCTCTTGTGGTCAGTGAAGATGGTGCACTTCATCTCGTATAGATAGTGCCTCCAAATCTTTAGTGCAAAGACCACACCTGCTAGCTCCAAGTCATGAGTAGGGTAGTTAACCTTATGAACCTTTAACTGTCGAGATGCGTAGGCTATGACTTTTCCTCTTTGCATTAACACACACCCCAACCCCAAGTAGGAAGGATCAGAATAAACCACCAGATCTTCACTTCCATCGGGTAATGACAGAATGGGAGCTTCGGTCAATCTCGTCTTCAATTCTTCGAACGCCTTCTCTTGAGTTTGACCCCATACAAACTTTACATCCTTACGGGTCAACTTGGTTAGTGGAGAAGCGATCTTTGAGAAGTCTTGAATGAATCTTCTGTAGTAGCCCGCCAATCCCAAAAAACTACGGATCTCGGATGGCGTCTTTGGAGACTTCCATTGCATCACCGCTTCCACCTTTGCCGGATCAACCGTAATCCCCTCTGGATTCACCACGTGACCCAAGAAATGAACTTCGTGCAACCAGAACACGCACTTGGAGAACTTGGCATACAGTTTCTCCCTTCTCAACATCTCCAACACTTCTCGAATGTGACCGGCATGTTTTATCTCGCTCCTTGAATAAATCAGGATATCATCAATAAACGCAATCACTGATTTATCCAACATCAGCCGACACACTCGGTTCATCAGATCCATAAAAGCAGCTAGCGCATTGATCAAACCAAAAGACATGACAAGAAACTTGTAGTGACCGTAGCGCGTGCGAAAAGCTATTTTAGGAATATTCTGCTCTTTCACCTTTAGCTGATGGTACCAGATCGAAGATCTATCCTTAAAAACCAACTGCCACCTTGAAGATGATCAAACAAATCATCAATTCTCAGCAAGGGGTATCGGTTCTTCACCGTCAACTTGTTCAGCTCACGGTAGTCAATACACATCCTCATACTACCGTCCTTCTTCTATACAAATAAGGCCGGAGCACCCCAAGGAGAGATACTCGGTCTAATAAACCCCTTATCAAGTAGCTCTTGCAATTGCTCAATCAATTCTTTCATCTCTGTCGGAGCCAATCGATACGGTGCCTTGGCGACAGGTTGGGCACCCGGTATCAGATCAATCTGAAACTAAATCTCTCGGTCAGGTGGCACTCCTGACAAGTCTTCAGGAAACACATCTAGAAAGTCACACACAACCGGTACATCAGTCAGTTGTGGTGTGGGCGTATCCACATCCTTCACAAATGCCAAGAAGGCACTACATCCACGCCTCATACACTTTCCCGCCACCGCCATTGAGATCACTTTCGGGATCATCGTGACCCGGTCCCCATAAACAGTTACTGAACTCCCGTCAGGCGCTATCAAATAAATCATCATCTTTCGACACACTATATTCGCCTCGAAGTCCGCAAACCAATCCATTCCAAGAACCAAGTTGAAACCACCTAAGGTCATCACAAATGGTCTAACCAAAAATTTATGACCCTCTAATTCCACATCACAACCCTCTATCATCTCTAAAATCCTGTTAGACTTACCTATGGCAGTTTCTACATCAAATGGCCCATCAACACGTCTACTACTAACATGCAGTTTAGCACAGAAAGCAGCAGAAATAAAACTCCTACTGGCACCCGAATCAAATAATACAGAGGCTAAAGTTT